>CAJHNH020003190.1:360000-564375 GCA_905116865.2 Candidula unifasciata | reverse complement strand
ATTCTGTCCAAAACATGAGGCAGCACTGACAGGTTTAATTTGATTATGCTTCACAAATAAAAGATGTAAAGACAGAAGGGCAAATAAGACAGCACTCAAATTTAAAAGCTGGTGACTGTACAGAAATCTGAACTTGTAACTCCAAATTAAAGACAGTGCCTCAATGCAGGGATACATGTATTTTTAGCCCACAAAAAATAAATGCCACTGAAAAGGTGACACCATTAGCCAGGTCTTTCAACTGCCAGAACCCGTAACTACATATACTAATTTTTAGTATTAAATTTACATTTAGAAGATTTATAAAAAACAACTAAAACAGCACTATTGAATAAAGACATTTATATTAACCAGGCATGGATTTTAAAAAAAATTGGGGGCCACAATGCTGTGTCTAGTATAAAAACAACCATTCAAAATAGTTTTCAACATAATTGGCTGGTTTCATTATGATGAACATAATAACTCAGGAATGTCATGGCTGGAGGACCCTTTTTGAGCCATTCAAGTCAAAATCTATTTCAATGGCCTCAGAGGATATAGAGCGAGAACATGTTGAACATTTTGGCATAGTGGCGCAGCAGATGATCAACAGTCCAAACTTAAGAACACATACAGATGATAGTGCTGGAAGATGAAAGCATACAAAGTTCAGCACGGCGCATGATAGTAATGACTTTAAGTAATGTACTATCTTAGAATATGTAGGTAAAATATAATTATATTAGCAGTTTTTTGGTAACTTACTTTTTCACTTGAAAACATCAAAGACAGCTCCTTTAATCGCAATCCATGAGTATTGGCTCTCCATCATGACGCTGCAGTGTATCAGATACACAGATGAACCAATTCATACATTGTCATTAGGGGGCAAAGGTCTCAAAGACCAGAAATTAGGGCTTTAACTTGTAAAAAAGTACCTCTCAAATAGGACAGGTTCTATAAGGAAAAGGTAAAAGTCAGGAGGTATGTGAGCCCAGCGTCACTGCAGATGGTTATAAACCATAACTGCTCTGCCACCAGTACAGACAGCTGATAAGAAAAAATACTGTCTGCCTGTGTCGCCATCTGCTCGCAAGAATGATTGGACACATCAAAAAGAGACAATCTACATTCTTTGGTCATGTGATGAGAAGAAGAAAACTGGAGTACATCGTCGAAGAAAGTTGGAAGGAAGAGAGGCATAGGAGAGAAGGAGAGAAACAGATGCTGGACAGTTTGTTTGACATCATGGCATGGAAGATCATCCTGGTGTCAGAGTTGACTGAAAGTACATGAGGACAGAAGTTGTGGACAGTTATGACTATCAACGTTACACCCCATGGACTTTAAGAAAAAGAAGAATATAATGTTGAAATAAAGTCAAGTAATCTTCCCTCAAATCGCGAGGGATATCATTACTCTAATGTTTGATATCATGGCTGAATACTCTGTTTTATTCATGTTAAGATCACAGACATCAAACATTAGAATTCTACGATCAAATCATTCATACGACATCAGTTAATTCTGTGCCATCTCCACAATGAAGGTTGGTTACACCAGCTGTGCACTCGCAGCTTTCTATGGGAATTTTACATGGTAAGGCCCCAATCTCTCCTGCCGTGTGTGATTTTCGTACAACTGTCCAAAGACCAGGAGAACAGTTTTTAATTAGAGGGCAATATTAAACTATATTCAAAATTTCAGAAACAAATAAAAAAAGTCAATAAAATAAGAATAACTTGAATATATCTGGTAAGCTTATCATGAAATGATGATATTCTAGACCGAAGTCACTAATCAAAGTAAACAGGTTTATCGATGTGGGTAATAACAGCTGTTATTTACTCTTTTTTCGTTCCAAGAACTCATAAAATATTCAATAGTAAGTTCTTATTTATCTACTGTTTCAGTTCCGTACTTCTGCCAACCCATTCTATCTCAACTGTTAATATAATTTCTTCTACCCTTAAGCTATTTTTAGGTTCCATAAGACTGGAAAACGTACTGCTCCAAAATAAAAAAACTTTAGCATAGATGATGCTGAAGCAACTACATGAGACTGAAACAGTTTACTGTTGTCCAAAGTATTTTCACAAGCAACCCAGATGTTAAAATCCAGCAGCCAAACATGAAACAAGCACAAGTACATAGCCTGTCAGAAACTCAGGTCTTATTCTTCTTAGTCCATGATCTCTGATGTTGGTCAGTATGTCTGTTCACAGATTTATGACTCCTATACTGTATTACTGTAAATCAAATCATTTCAGATACAGATGTTCTTCCATGCCAAGCTACTAAAGTGTACATTTTCCCCTCTCAGTCTCTCCATGACTATGCCTCAGTTCCTCTAACTTTCCCAAAATATGTTTTTTAATTTCCTTTTTATTTTAGAGGAAGCAGTAGTAGGACAAAGGAAGAGAGAAGAAGAAAATGTTTTCCAACAACCTGACAGCGTACAGTAGTTTCCCATATAGTCTTTAAATATGGTTGGGGTCTCAAATGCTACAGTCAGCATATAATATTTTTAATATGTTTAAACATTAATTAAAACATTTGTAGCTAGTAGTAAGTTCCACAACAAACGGTTCAACTAACCTGATACTATCCTAAAAGTTATAGTATAACTGAACTCAACAGGAATATAATATTAATGGCACTCTTCAGAATAACGGTCCATGTTTAGGCTCTCCTCCGAACTTCAACCTGATATTATGGCGGTCATAAAATAATATCCTTACGGGGCTCAGGCATATGTAAAATGCGGACTTTCTGCCAAGGAACAAATCGCCGCAAAACTAGGATTACTTGACAATTTCAAGAGACGCAACATTGCAAACGATAATAGCAGATGATAATATTGACCGTTGACAATTTCGAGTGTTTCTGCAGACGATAGTAGCAGACTATAATCCCCCGTGCAGTGTGGATGGGGTGCTAAAACTAGGTGCCTGGGACTCACTAGCAAATTAATTGGAGGGAGTTGCAGGAGATGCGGGAGTTGCAGGAGATGCGGTAGCTGCTGTTCGTGAGTCCCAGCCATCTAGTTTAGCCCCCATCCGCGACGCGCGTAGTGGCGCGGGGGATACGGTCAGCGGTGAGGCATAGTCACAGAAACAGGTCTGCAAGTAACATATCGCTGAGGACCCTGTTAGAGCATTTGTTTCGTTATACAGAGCCGGCATATTTTTAATAGAACTGAGCCCCGTAAGGATATTTTATGGCCGCCATAATATCGGGTTAAATTTCGGAGAGCCTATATTTGTAACTAATACAAGTGAATTTATAGTTCATAATCGGCTGTCATGTAAATTATCTTATTATCTAGGTTGTGTGAAAATATGTTTCATGTGTTCTTGACAGACAAAAAGATATTACGATTTATAAAGAGTACTTCTACTTTAGTATATGAACTTACACTGCCATCGTAACGCCTCAGCTCGTCAGGTGTATAGACACGGACAGTGTCACTTGAACTTACTTCTACCTCTTTCAGAACGTAGTCAGAATCTGCAGTGCTGTGTAGAAGAAACAGACTTGCAACCATAAGTACGGCCGCTCTAAGTAAGTTTCGTACAACAAACTTCATATTATCACTACTCCTATCCACTGTGTTTTTAAAACTTCCTTTCACTCTCGGAAACACACCTTATAGTATGGATGGCTCCCAAATCATATTTAGCATTTTTGGCAAGACTTCTGCCAAGACTTAGCGGCTAAAACTGGCTAGGATGTTCACCTGTTGAGCTAACTTTTGTGGCTGTTTTGGGGGTCTTGTGTGAGTGGGAGAATGTTAGTGTGTGTGCGCATGCGTGTGAAATCATATGTAATGTGAGCGAGTGTGCATGTATGTGTGTATGCGAATGTGTGACTCGCTGTGATATTTGTGTTTGTATGTGTGGATGTGTATTCTTCAGCACGAAGAATCCTTAACTCCTAGAGTATCTAGCAACTTCTTGCGTGACGTGCTTTTCTGGGCTCCGTATTTCTACTATCTAAGAGGGAATTCATTAATCTCCTGAACGACGGACATGCTGCGGGTCCAGAGGATATCACAGCAGAAGTTATTAAGGCCAGTATTAACACATCTACGAAATTGCGAGGACACCGAAAACATAACAGCGTAAGGATACGTTGTGAAACTGCCACAAGGAGTGATCAGAGGGGGGAATTTGTTGCTGTCAGTACCTGGGGGAAAAGCAAGAAATATTATTTTGGAAAGTCTAAAAAATGCTATTGATGAAAGGCTAAAAAAAATATACGAAGACAAATGGAAAGCGAAACTTCCATTGCACTGGAAAATAAGTGGAGGTCAATAGAGCTGAGTTGAGAATTAAGATTGCAAAGCATTCCCATACGCGCTCCTTTCCCATCCTCAGCAGCGAGCGCAAAGTTCAAATACTAATTGTGCCATTCGTTGTGTGGTTGTATGTGAGTTTTGTCTTTTCTCTGAGCGTAGTGTGCCGGCCGAAACCTCTGGTCACACCCTAGGTGTATCATTCTCTCCAGCCCGTAATAATCAAGTTTATTTTCTAATTTCGTTACTTGTTCCCAAAGGGCTCTGACCATATCTGCCTTGTCATGAATCAGTTCAACACCCAGTGGTACAGATCAGTTCAACACCCAGGGGTACAGATGAGTTCAACAACCAGTGGTACAGATCAGTTCAACAACCAGTGGTACAGATCAGTTCAACACCCAGTGGTGCAGATCAGTTCAACACCCAGTGGTACAGATCAGTTCAACACCCAGTGGTACAGATCAATTCAACAACCAGTAGTACAGAACAGTTCAACACCCAGTGGTACAGATCAGTTCAACACCCAGTGGTACAGATCAGTTCAACACCCAGTGGTACAGATCAGTTCAACACCCAGTGGTACAGATCAGTTCAACACCCAGTGGTACAGATCAGTTCAACACCCAGTGGTACAGATCAGTTCAACACCCAGTGGTACAGATCAGTTCAACACCCAGTGGTACAGATCAGTTCAACAACCAGTAGTACAGAACAGTTCAACACCCAGTGGTACAGATCAGTTCAACAACCAGTGGTACAGATCAGTTCAACACCCAGTGGTACAGATCAGTTCAACACCCAGTGGTACAGATCAGTTCAACACCCAGTGGTACAGATCAGTTCAACACCCAGCGGTACAGATCAGTTCAACACCCAGCGGTGCAGATCAGTTCAACACCCAGTGGTACAGATCAGTTCAACACCCAGTGGTACAGATCAGTTCAACACCCAGTGGTATAGATCAGTTTAACACCCAGTGGTACAGATCAGTTCAACACCCAGTGGTGCAGATACAGCTTGACGTCATTTTCAGCTAGCAGCAAAGAGAGAGAGAGAGAGAGAGAGAGAGAGAGAGAGAGAGAGAGAGAGCAGATGAGAAAACGAGGAATTAGGGAGAGAAGAAAGCAGAGAAATAGAAAGGCAGGAGTCAGGAGATTTAGGCGAAAAACAGAACGGGTGAGGTTGAACCATATAAGAGTGTTCTTTTAGAATTGAAGCAGTCCCAGACAGAGAGGGTCCATGCTAGAGATGTTGATATACGCTTGTGATGTCATCATGCTTCTAGAGCTGAATACAGACAAATATTATTGCCCTGGATAAGTCAGCTTTGTAAACCTGCTGGACATGGAAGACATCGGCAATATCTGCAAGTGTAGGAGGAACTGAAACATGTGGTGATTCGGTGGAATCATGATGCCGGGGAGGTGCAGAAAGTACAGACGGAGATTGGTGGCCTAAGCTTGAACATAATAAATATATATGTTGCCGTAAGTTCATCATTTACACAGCAACAGTGGGACTGACTGAAAGACCTAGAGGAGACCCTTGCTGTGATTGACACTGGTAAAGGAAAGGTTTAGTAATGGGGCTAGTGATGTTGAAACCTCGACTAACGACTGATCGTCCCTGACTCGTTTGTCTCAACGGATTTGAAACGCTTGGCATTCAGTATTTGCCCCACCCATACTTGTTCATCCACCAAGCCCTGCTAATACGACCAGTCTTTCGGCTATTTCGTTTCTGTTCACCCCGGCGACTACCGCCGTGTTCAGCCAAGATAGTTTCTTGAGGAGGGACTTCTGGATGGGATTACGGATACTGTCAATCTATTCTAATCTGAGTTTGCCAGTTTGGATCTTCTTAAGTATGCTCATTGAGTCTGTCACTTTCAGTCCGCGAGTTGCTTTCTGTTGTGCGAGTAATGCAAGTGTCCATTAACAGCTTCTATCTCCATCGTCAGACTTAAATAGCAGTTAAACTGAATGACCGACTTTCTTCCTGTCTGTTCTTCCATTCACTTGCATTATGTGTGCCCAACCAGTCCGCACCCCATGAATTACTGAGCCATATGTATGGATAATGACGTCACCTAATTGAATATTTTCTTCTAGTACCAATGGCAGTTTGGTTACATTTTCAGCAATACCTGCCTGGCGTGATTATTATCTCAACGTGCTTATTTTATTTTAATGGTGCTTCAGGGCCGATCCTGACATGCTCCAGAGGCACAAGTGATCTCCAGCAGACGATAAGTAGCCTGCCATTCTGTTTAGTTAATATTTTGGTGGGAGATTTATTTGAGAGCTACGAGTAAGATGCTAACACGACATTGTTCACAAATACTTTATCCACACGGTTACCTAAAAATTACACAAACCTGGAATGCACATGAAGCTCATCCTGTCCATGATCAATTCACTTCATCTAGTAAAGCTAAATCGTTGGCATAAATGTTAAAACCAGCGAGTAAATCTTTTAAGCTATAAATGGTTAGACAACTTTGAATTTTATGACTTAGTAGTATATGAGATCAATTTAAACCGAAAGTATTCTGTGGTAATAGATATAGCATGGCTAATCACAAACGTCACATTGGTGGAAAAAACGTCAAAGTCATCCTTGGCTGTATAGAAAAGATGACTACGTGTAGTTTATTTATTTGAAGAAAAAAACAACAACTGAAGAAATTGTTACTATTGATGTGTTTTGCATGCCACTAACAAATCTGTACTCATCCCGCTCGACACCCCGACCGCTGATGGAAAAACAAATACCTAGACCCTGACAACCAAGAAATCAATACCTAACCGTAACCCCTCCCCTTCGACCCTCCCTACTCACGATAGAAAGTAAGACAATCTGCAGACTACACGAGAAGGCGACTGCTGACAGAAGATCTAATGTTCAATGAAATAACGCATATCAGGTTGCGTGAATTTAGACTTAAGTATGGATCCGGCCAAAAAAAACGCACCATAGGAAAAGTACCAGCCAGGTCTGTACAGCCAATGTACAGTTGACAGCAATCAGAACATATACCTCGATACATTTACCGCTGGACACGGAGCAGAATACATCTCTCTCTCTCTCTCTCTCTCTCTCTCTCTCTCTCTCTCTCTCTCTCTCTCTCTCTCTCTCTCTCTCTCCAATTGTCATTTCTGTTGTTACCATAAAATCTTGTGCTGTTGGTTATTGCACATGTCTGTCTCTCTTTAGAAAACGAGATGCCAAAAAGGACTTAGTGCACTTAAGACTATGGCTGCAATTGACATAGAGCAGAGAATGCTTTTCACACTATATCAGCACCTGATCCTGTCACTGGTTGATTATGACCTGAGTCAAAGAGTCAGATGGACAAACTAGGGCGCACACAGAACGCGGCTTTGCGGGTCATTCTGGGTTGCACCAGAGACACCCCAGTGGTGTGTATGCGATACAATCTTGGTTTTCCGACGATTGCAGGTAGGCACAAGTTGCTGCAGGCGAATTTATATCTCAGGGTAGCTGCAGACACATACGACCCTTTGCATGAAGCTCTGAGTGCAGTTAAGGGTCAACGGCTGATAAGAGGGAGGTCAAGGATGGCTCAGGCTAAAAGACACAATCAGACAGGTTTGCATCCTTGAGAACATTAGGCCACCTGACCTGTCAGACTTGTGTAGAGTCATAATCACGCTGAGCCGGGAATGCAGAGACTGGCCAGCAGGTGCCACGGAGGTGAAAATTCAGCAATTAATTCAAGATAATGCTTGCTCAGAGGATTTGATCATTTACACAGACGGTTCAGTGTCAAGAGGCAAAAGAAGTGCTTGGGGCTTCTTAGCAAAAGGTAATGGTCGACGTTTAGTGCAGAAGAGCCTAGCATATTATACCACAACATCCAGCTTTAGAATGGAGGTGGAGGCGGTCACTGCAGCTTTCCGCTGGCTATAGAACACGACTCACACACACATCGTGGTTGTAACTGACTCAGAAAGCATGCTGAGGAAGATCAGAACAGGTATGCTTCATGCAGAGTGGCATGCATCGCTGCGGAAGACACGGGTTAGGAGTATTGTCTGGATTTTTTAACCGGGTACGCCGATGTGTTGGGAAATGAACAGGCGGACAGACTGGCTGGCTCTGTACAACTTGGTGGAATACTGATACATGATAAGGCAGACGTGGTCAGTGACTTGTGGGAGAGCGTGTACAGTTTGGAGGGGCAGATGGATCACCAGTCTGGTGATATTGATGGAGGGGGGAGTGACGAGAGGTTCTGGCAGATGTTCGAGGCTCAGAGGAAAGGCAAGACGGACGTTCAATCAGAATGCTACTGGCAACATTAGTTTTGGAACTCCTTGCTGGCTGCTGAAGATGGGGACAGAGCGCTTATGGGAATTCCCCGAGTGCTGTGATGTCGTTTCTTGAATCAAATCAAATCAAATCTTTAGAAAATCGCTTCTTTCTTAGTCATGCAGATTCAATATTGAGCATACCTTCCTTCTGTAGGCGTTTCTATGCTTCATTCTGGTACAGAGAGCGAACACAAATTCCCTGCCTTTCTAATAAGCAAGTCGAAGTAGGTAACTCGGGAGTGTTTCCTTTGAGGTAGCAGTGCATCTGCCTGAGAAGCGAGGAACCTATAGTCTGCATACAAATAAGTCAAATCTGTAAAACAGCTACGCAAAACTCGTTCTAGAAAAAGACCAAAGTTCGGAAGTGAACGAACAACCAGACATTATATTTGGAATTTACAACCGGTAAACGCTTAGAAGAAGAATGATGCCTTTATCTATTTTATGGTATTTTCTCCATTCATTGTGTATTTTGCCTTCCGTTTTCCGCTCTCTCGTGTTTCGTTTTTCAACGGCTCCTGGTGTATGCTTGCTTTCTGATAACTGTTTTTCCACAATTCTGCACCACTTGCTAGTATACTGTGAAACGCTTGAAATAAAGCCATTAATCGTGTTTCATGTGACAAAATCTTGTATATATGCCATGCTTAAAAGATATTTGAAACAATATTAGATGATAAGTATATATTAAAAAGGATAAAGTAACGTACGACTTGAAATCTCGACTAAAGAGAAGCATAAATAACAGATCAATTGGTTGTTTTCTGTTTCCAACCTTCCATTTATATTTTGTGTTTATTCTTTTTCAGCATCAGCTTGACAGCGACATCAACCATCTCCATGTGTCAAACCATTTCAGTCTGTCAAACAGTGGACGGCTATATGCTGGAGGATACCACACAGCGACATCAACCATCTCCAGGTGTCAAACCATTTCAGTCTGTCAAACAGTGGACGGCTATATGCTGGAGGATACCACACAGCGAAATTTCCTGGCATCAAGAGGAGAGGGGGAAGAAGAGATGGGACAAGTACATGGCACTGAGAGCTGTTGCCTAGTAACGGACCAAAGTCTACATCATCTTTCAGGAACAGACCTGGACTCCATCCCAAAGTCCGAACTGACCGCTCTTTTCGCATAGATATGGGGAGGGGGGAGGGGTGGGCGGGGCTGATATAGATGTTAATATACTAAACGTGAAATAAATAATAATCTGAAGTTTGAACAGGTTTGCAGGAGAGTTATATTAGGACATGAATAAATATAAGTTAATCATCTTCCAGCCTCGGAGAACTCTGAGTGTGCTCAAGTGTAACTCCATTTGTGTGTGTGCGTGCATGCGTGCGTGTGTGTGTGTGTGTGTGTGTGTCGTTTCAGCTTAATCCGCAGAGGATCTTTCTCCAGGTTCGGAGGATGGGGAGATTGGTCAAATGCATATAAGTGCACAGCTGGCCTAAAGTAGCCACTAAAACAAGGGGATAACTCTGCATTTTACCAGGCACCAAACTTTCTAGACAATTGCCTTAATCTGAGTTCATGAGCTCGTGAATTCGGAATCTGTAATTCAGGGAAATCTTGGCAAAATACATTTACTTAAATTAGTTTATGAATTCTTCGACATTTTCGACTCAAGAATGAAGCAGCGTCAATTTTAAAATTCAAAATCCGTATTGGAACTGAATAGCTTGGCTAAACTGGTGATATTAAAAGCGACACATGATTAATTTCTGGCAATTTAACTGACTGAAAAAGTTGCGATTTTCACATTGTTGGCACTAGAAGTAACTGAACATTAGAACCGACAAAGTTAGACCGCTGACTAAACGGTTATTGCGATCTTTCTTTGTGGTAATTTACAATGAATAATCGTATGTCTTTTGTCTAGGGTGAGACTGGCGGTCTCGCAAACTAATCCTCTCTGGTAGTATACTGGACACCCCTTGCGATACTCCAGTCGTCATTATGGCACTGTGTGACCTTGGTGCAGGCGATAGTGATCTGGGGCTCAGTCTTACTTTAGCCTCTTTACTACACGCATAGTTGTACTTCTCGCCAACTGAGCGATTCATGGGAACGACAAATGCATTTCTTCTGGAATTTTGACTGCTTATAAAAGATCGGTTGGTGGGTTTCATGTTGTGTGTCCCACTCCACATTTCATGTGTGGAAAAACAATCATTATCAGCGATACTTTTTCGGGATTTCTGTTTAAGATGTGAATTCAAGCTAGTTTTGATGTATTCTGAATTAGAACTTATAGTGCTTTTTGATCGACAAATTCTCAGATTCTGCTTGATAACAGGAAAATCCTGTTTGAATAATCTAAATCTTGTATCAGTTGGCACAGAACTTTGACAAGAAAAATTGCGTTCATTGTGACTTGACTTCTTGACTGTGCATTTCACAGGAGCATAGTTGTCTAAGCTGGTACTTCCAAACTTGAACAGTTGATCTGGACTGACATCACTGTTCGACCTTCTTAAGGATGGGTCTACAAACTTGAGTTTATTTTGTTTCAATTCAAGCAAATACAACAGCTCTGGCCCATCCACTTGACTTTCGCGGGAATATAATTTCGCTAGAGGATCTAAAGAATTTGGTAAAAAGGTATTTTTCAAGAACTGCACAATGTTTTTCCATAATGGTAAACCAGAAGTAAGCGGTGCTGAATCTATGGGGCAAGCAAAAGGTGAAACTCCAGGCGTATGCTCCGCTGTTGCAGGGTGGGATGTTGCTTTACTCCTTGGCGAAATATTATGTATCGTAGGAACAATTTGCTGACATATTTCAGCAGACGAATCATTACTCCATCGAAATCGGCGAAAACTGATCGCCGAAGCAGCCCTTACATTGCGCTGTTTGACCGGAAACTGCTTTTGTGTTGGTGGCGTTTTCTGTGACTCTAGGCTTGATTTGGTAATTTTTAAATGAAAAATAGTCGTTGGATGCGTGGAATGGGAAGTCGATCTTTTAAAAGTCTTTTTACTGCGAGGTGTCAACGATTCACGGTTGGGGGTCTTTTGTTTTGTTCGAACATATTTTCTTTTGAGGCATGGATACTGCATAACATGTTCTGGCTGGGGTGTGCATCTGTCTATATTGTAGCTCTGCTTGACTTTGGCTGCTAACAGCTGTTTTGTGCTGTCTTCTGCTTTGAGTATATTCTTGTTGAACGTGTCGGTCTTTATTATTCTCAGGGCTTGAGAAGGCCGAGATTTACGGATATCTCGGTGTTTATGTTGTTCTGAACTGACAGGATGTTTACTTATATGAGCTTTCTCTTTGTTGCTGTTTGTAACCGGACCAAACGTTTTACTTTCACATCTATTGCCGAAACCCTGAAGCGTGGACATTTCTGGCAAAAAGGAACTGTTCTGCTTCTGTGATAATGGCATGCCAGTTTCTATATTGGCAGATACTTTTTCTGAAGTTTGAAGCTTTTCAATTTTAGATGACAGGCAAAGATGCTGCTTTTGTGCAAGCGCAGTGAAGCATGGACAGAGATTCCCCTTACATATAGGAATTCCGTAATTTTCTGCTTCTTCTTTACATTTGTCCTTAGTTGAAGGATTTCCAGGGACATTGTTTTTCATAGAACTACCACAAGAGACACACTGTGGTGTTTGGAAATGAACCCTAGAGAGTTTCTCTAGATCACATAAATTCACCTGTACAGACTTGAATGCTCTCAATGGAGGATAAATGTGATCATCGGGGGCTTGGCATGCGACACTTTCAGCCCGAACAGTTTGTAGACGTTGACCGCAGGCCGAGCACTTGTGGCGGGGAGTGACAGTAAGTACACTGTTGGGATAAGAGAACTTGGGTAAACCCCCATGGGAAATATTGCTGAAGGAGTGTGAGTGCTTGAGGTCAGTCAGTTTTCTAGGTTGCTGAAGAGTAACCAGAGCTGTGTCTGATTTTTGTATGATCGCATCACAAATGAAGATGCTTGCAGCAGAGGACTCGGCCGACAAACAAAAGAATGGCGTATGTTGTGGTTGATACGTGACGCAACGACTGTCTCTATGGCAGTCCCGAAACCCGGCTCTGTGTGTTTCAGGCTGTTCTTTCACTTGCACTAGACAATGTATACTTTCCTCTTTCAATCTTTTACTTTCGCTTGTGTTTGGAGACGAAAAACGGCCACTCATATCTCTAGAAAACAACTTTATCGGTAGGCATGTGCTATCCATTTTGCAGAATTGGCTCTCACTTTGGTTGTTCTTTTAATTTTAGGACATGTTTGATTTAGTTTAATTGATAATATTCTTTTTTGAACTATTTGTCTTGAAAACTTTCTGAAATATCTACAGTAAGTTGTATTCTGTGAGTTGTTCCAGTCGATGCTTGCTACTTGTCGATAGCTTAACGGAACCACGTCGACACACATCTGCGGTGTATACCTGCAGACTTGGGGAAGACAAGTTGTGGACTGTTTCAATACAATACTGTTTATCTAATGAATGCATAATTAGACGTCGTAGATAAAGTGTCTATCGCATTGCCTTGTCATCTTTAGCAGAGAGGGATATATAGGCCCACAATTCACAGTCCGGTGAGAAACCTGAGGATGAAAAACAGAGCATAAAAAATAGCTTTCTATAACAGCTTTGATGTTATGTGTAATTATATGTATAGATGATGGAATCACAGAGGAAGAGTAAATCTAATATAAATAAAGTTAAATATCAGTCGCTCATTTATTTCAAAATTTAAATGCACTATTATATAATGTGTAAAGTCAAACCTGCCTCGTATTTATAACACAAGTACACACGCAGGGTACCTTTACCATTACAAATATTACATGCTTTGCCAGAAATGACATTAAATATCACACTTCTATTCGAAGTGCTCCTTCTCCCCCCTTCTCTACCACACCCTTCAAGGTTGAGTGGAAGACAACGAATGTATATCTGTAAGTGCTTAACACTCACTGTGGTTGCAAGTCTACAGTCGTAACCATAAGGATACTGCAGTAGCCCTAGGGTGAGCTGTGATTACAGTCTATTCGAGTGTATGTTGAATTAGTTTACCAAATTGAAAGTCTGAGAAGAGAGTTCTTGCCCTTGCTTGTTTGATAGGTTATATTGCCTTTATGATAAGTAGCTATCATATATTATTTTGTGCTTTCAAAAGCGGGGTCACTGCACATTGGTTTTGTTCCATTCGTGCTCATTGGTCAATGCAGCAACCAGCCCAGGATATCTCTACCGACCAAGCTTTCATTTATTTGAATGCCACCTGTTTAGTGTCTGCACTGGTCCATCAGTTCAACCCAGTTGTACTATCTGGCAGAGTAGATGTCACCGAGTGACAACCATTTCTGTCTACCAAGTGTGCTGATATGAGCATCTCTAATTAGTGGTCGTCTTTTATTATTATTATATTTTATTATCTATTATCAGCTGTCCGTACTGGTGGCAGAGCCTTTGTGGTTTATACATGTGTGCAATGACGCTGGTTCACATCTCCCGACTTTTCCGTTACCTTTGTTACATCAACAACTGCTTCAGCTGATGTCAGATTCCAACATTATTGGTCAGATTAAGCCTGTCTGACCCATGCACATGCCTCATGTTGGTCTGCCGAAATGTTTATATATAATCCATCGTTAACAGAAACAGCGAAGGGACAAACATATCCACGTGGCATCCAACTAGGGTACTTACAGTAAGTAAGGTGGCTGAGTATGAATCTTCTGGAGTCACTACTAGGAAATCACTGTCTGCAAGGTTTTGGTTTTGGTTCGACTTTGAGGAGTTTCTCAGCCATTATGTTTCTTTCACGCGTTCATTGTGCTTGCTTATCTTGCACACCTTTTGATCAGCACAAGAAAGCACAATACGAGCTTACAACTGCGCATACAAATATTTTTTCGAAATTGTTACACAACTCAAAAGACCTCAGATAAATAAATCATCAAGCGTATTTTACTGATTACTTATTTAAGAATCGGCATCATTGAACACCGGGTATACCCATAGATGTCCCGTCTCCCGCAGCAAATTTTTACCGGTGTAGATGCTGTTTCCATAGCACACAGATCATACACAGGTCGTTTTCTTCCTCACATAATTGTCGGTTCCACTTTTATTTCCTCGTTTACACATTCTTTGACATGTTATTTCATCTAATCTCGTGTCTTCTGGCAACAATTATTCATATGTGGTCTTCGGAATATCTCCCTTGTCCAGTACGGGTGTTCCCCTAGGTATAGCTTTTGTAGCCAGAAGATCCGCTCTTTCATTCCCTCGTACTCTTGCATATCCCGAACAGTATGCGCATATGATTCCCTGCAATGTTGGCGTACTAATACTTTGTATCCACTCATGCCACATTAGTCCATTTTGAACCTTTGGCAATACTGACTGATAATCAGACATAGTAATTACTCTGCTTACTGTTTTCTACTATCCAAATCAGAGTTGCAGTGATTGCCCATGCATGAAATTGTAGATCTATATTTTGCCCTGCCACGAGTGTTCTCTTCACGTTAGCTGAAAATCCCCAGCCAGATCTTACACCCCGATGAACAGAACTGTCGGTGTATGCTGTTGCATCATCTAGCTCAGCCTTTTTTCATCCTTCACTTGCTGTAACTCTAATTCTGCCATTCCTTCAAACCATTCTATATTTTCTTCCTAATATGATAACGACCTGAGGAAAACTTTTGGGTGTTGGTGTCAGCCCATTCCTGCCCCCTGTGTATTTGTGGATGGTGTACTGAGGTCAAGGCAGAGTACAGACAGAGACGGGACAGCTAAACCAATGCATCAGAAACTGGGCACACTGACTACATGGTGTGGGCAATCAGGGACTAGAGCAGTCAGTAGTTTCCAACTTGTCTCTGGTGGCGCCCCCTTGAGTATATGGCAAGATGTCCATGCCCATTGTCAGTATGTGGAGGGTACCGAAATGTCATTGGACCTTTGATATCTTGTTAACCCCGCCTACAGGTGTCTCTCCTTCTGACCTCATGTTGATGATATCGTAATAAAAAATAAATAAAAAAATCAAGAAAAGCAATGACGGCTTTCAGGGCTACGATATCAGTTAAGATTGAACAAAGACTGCTGATTATGTTTCATGCTCTCAGGGATTGACTGTGGGATTGGTCTCCTCACAGTCAGCAAAAATCAGCTGGAAAAAAAATAGAAAAAGAGCAAAATAGAGCCATAAGAGTGATCCTCGGCTGCATAAGAGACATGTCGTGTCACGCCATGCGATACAGTCCTCGACCAGCCAGACATAAGACACGTCGTGTCATGCCGTGCAATACAATCTCGACCAGCCAGACATAAGAGACACGTCGTGTCATGCCGTGCAATACAATCTCGACCAGCCAGACATAAGAGACATGTCGTGTCATGCCGTGCAATACAATCGCGACCAGCCAGACATAAGAGACACGTGGTGTCACGCCATGCGATACATCCTCAACCAGCCAGACATAAGAGACACGTCGTGTCATGCCGTGCAATACAATCTCGACCAGCCAGACATAAGAGACACGTCGTGTCATGCCGTGCAATACAATCTCGACCAGCCAGACATAAGAGACACGTCGTGTCATGCCGTGCAATACAATCGCGACCAGCCAGACATAAGAGACACGTGGTGTCACGCCATGCGATACATCCTCAACCAGCCAGACATAAGAAACACTTCGTGTCACACCATACCATACAATCTCGACCAGCCAGACATAAGAGACAAGTCGTGTCACGCCGTGCGATACAATCTCGACCAGCCAGACATAAGAGACTAGTCGTGTCACGCCGTGCGATACATCCTCAACCAGCCAGACATAAGAAACACTTCGTGTCACACCATACCATACAATCTCGACCAGCCAGACATAAGAAACACTTCGTGTCACACCATACCATACAATTTCGACCAGCCAGACATAAGAGACAAGTCGTGTCACGCCGTGCGATACATCCTTGACACATCGTGTCATGCCATGCGATATATCCTCGACACTTCGTGTTACACTATGCAATACATCCTCGACCAGCCAGGCATAGTCACTAGACACAAGATTCCCAGGCGAGGGCCTACATGGGCGTTACTGCTGATATGCAACACTCTCTAAACGCTAACGTTCCAAATCATACAGTTAATAACAGTAACATCAGTGTATCATATTCGATAAAAACCCGTCCTTCAGGGATCATGTGGATGCAGTTGCAGTGAAATGCCAAAAAGGACTCATTGCTCTCATGATAATGGCAGCACTGGACATTGAACAAAGATTGTTGTTCACAATGTTCCAGCATGTGATCATGTCGGTGATAGATTATGGGCTTGGAATGCTTACCATATCAAAGAGTCAGCTGATGAAATTTGAACGCATTTTTTTTTTTTTTTACGTATCCAGAAACCATGAGTTGTAAACCCTTTGGCTCGGTACTATGGATATCGCAACCCTTCGGCCTTGATTCCATTATAGGTACCGTTAATCTGGGAGAAATGTGGCTTTTCTGCCTACCCCCGGGAGTGAACCCGGACCACAAGGAGTTCGTCACCCGGTCGCCGCGAACGTCAGGTTTAACCAACTTCGCTAGAGAGCCGGGCAAATTTGAACGCATAAGGAATGAAGCCATGCGGGTAATTCTGGGATGTACAAATGATACCCCGGTAGTATGTAAGCGATATATACTTCTACTGCCTACTATTGCAGATTGGCTCAAAGTTTTGCAGGCAAAGTCATTTCTCAGGGTGGCTGCGGACAAGAGGCACCGCCTGCATGAAGCCCTGGATAGAGTAAACGGTCACTGTCGAGGACCTTGTATCTATGCTACTTAACTGCAGCTCGTTGTACGGCTCTGTGACAGACACACTATACTAGAACACACTTAAAACACACACCTATTAAGAAAAAAAAGTAAAAGTAAAGTTCCCTTTTCACGCCTTTCGGCGTATCGGGAATATGGGCAGAGCGTCCCATATTTTTACAGACCATCAGCACTCTGTGGGTAATGTGGTCAGCATTACGCCGGCTGTCTTTACTTTCCCAGGATAGCCCATCCTGGTACCCATTTTAGGCTGGGTCGACCTGCGACGTCCTAAGTACATACATAATCTTTAATGCACAAAGAGACTTTCAACCTAAAGCAACCTCAACAGATATGGACAGTCCCTAATCCGAAACGCCAGGATTGGCAGCATTTATATTTACTTATCCACCCCGAGCCGTTCCCATGGATGTACCAGAAGACTCGATTCTACCTCATTGTCGTACAGCGCTAGCTAGGCTGCGGAACTCGCCATGCGAGACTCAGTGGCACACGCAGGTTGAGTGGTTAAAGTATTAGCGGGCAGTGTTACCGCTAGCACAAAACGCAGCTAAACTCTAATAACCCATAGACAAGAACAACCACCTAAGCACGATACAACACCAACACAACTGTCTTATAATCCTATAAGCACACGAGAAATACCAACAGCTAACCGACACATATGACGACAACGCTAACAGTCCCTATCTTTGAACTCCTAACACAATACAATCTATCAATTCTCTATATGTCTTCGGCTTCACACATCCATGTCCAACGCTCCCCTTATCTCCCCATTCAGCTTCGGGTAAAACGTGCTAGTACCGGTGTTCAAGTTATATGGGGTTTCCCCATATCATGAATTCAGCTGGCTCGTGTACCTTTTGGTCCGTCAAAATCAAACGTATAAAGTTACAAGTCCTATCGTCTATACTCAGTCCCATACCCTTCCCACAGGGCTATGACATCCACCCCTCCTCTAAAACGATACTTACTGATGACAGACGTAGATGCTACTTATCCTTGTCTGTAATCAAGTATCGACAACTAGGTATGGAATCTAACCCAATTTTTAAAGAACAATCAGTTAAGTGGGTAGGCATGAGATGTCTTTTACCCTTGAGTCAACCACATGAGAATAAAGCAGATAAATTTGTGGACGCACACACATGAGGACAACAGCTTCCCCCGAAGATACAAATATTGTCAGTACCTGACACAAATCCGCCACCATATCTAACACCTTTTAATCACACAGGTAATGACTTTAAATTAATAGGGGTAGACCCACTGAACTTAACCCCACTCCCGTGCAAGTTAAACGCCAACGAACGCGCTTCCAAGCGATGCTTATAACAATGTTAGTCCCAGAAACGACTCCCCGAGTAATCCATGGTTCTTTTGCAACTTCCCGACGTCCCGTCGCATTGTGTCTATAAAATCGCAATCCCTACCAAGACACTAGTCACACCTTCTGACCAACAGTGTAGAATAAATAGTAGACAAATATGTGGCCAGCACGACGCATTTCCATCCACCACGGACACTTTCAACCCACATGTGTAGTCTACGACAATTTTAAAACCCCATAATTAGTCTCAGTGAAGCTAATTTAAAATACAATGTCCTCCCAACAATTTGTTCATTATATTCGCTTTATAATTGTCACATTTCTAGCAACAACAAAAAATATCAAATAATTTAGTTATTTTATCTAACGTTGTCATTCCAACCTACAATACTATTAGTATATTACATCTGTAAAAAGAAAACATGTGCAAGCTTGATTTCTTTGTAATCTTACTGTCAACTTTGTATTTATACATCTTATTACATGAAGTTGCTCGTCGACACTATGTTGTAGAGTAACAGCGCAAAATTTAGTTGCAGCGTAATTATTGGAAAATTAAAATGCCAACATTTTTGAAACACATTATTTGTGAAATGTCTAGAACAGAATCCGAAAAAGAAAAAAAAAAATGTAAGAAAATTCATTAGATTTAGCATAACGGCAAAACCAGTTCTCGAAAAATTATCACATGCTAAGATAAATAATTTATACACCTTCAATATAAACATAAATCAAATACATCAAAAATCATATACAACATAAACATATAACATATACAACATAAAACGTATCCAACATAAAAATATACCGACATTTCATAAGTAGCAATGCAAACATATGTATACATAAATTTATGTCAACACAGTACATCTTTCGTTCACCCATTCATTCCATTTTATTACCCTTTTATTCTTTAATCATACTTAACTAATCCACTTGTTCTTGAGGGTCTCCTTAGAATCACCGAATTGACAACGGTTGAAACCTTTTGAAATTTTCCAGATGTGCATAGGTTGGTATAGTTTGGTACTCAACTGTTATTAATGCCCATTCAGTCAATAGGTACAGTCTCTGAGGAACGGTATTTATCTTGAAGAAAGCCTTGATACTTTTAAATTTCAAACATACTTTAGCCCGGTTTAATGTGTAATTACTACTAATGTCCCTGTAGCCAAAGAGAATAGTCTCTGCAGCAACAGTATTTATATTGAAAACAGTTTTATCCATTCTCAGTTTTAAATATTAGATGTCTAGGACAGTGTCAGTTTAAACAGGAAGGTTTCAAATTCTCTTTGAGGATCGTATATTAACATCATTATAATGTCAGATAGACTTTGTCAAGTTTTTCCATTGAAAACACTGTAAATTTATCATGTGTAGTGTACTGTATATATTAAAAGACAAGTTTGGTACCAGAAAGACGGGCAAAGGCAAGAAAAAGGGTACCGCTTGGTGGAATGAAGAAGTCAAAGAAGCAGTGTTAAAAAAAAGAAGATGTTTCAAATATGGTTAAAAACAAAAGACGAAAAGGATTACATTAGGTACAGACTAACTCGAAGAGACACCAAGAGAACAATAAAGAAATCCAAAGAGGAATCATGGAAAAAGTATGGTGAACACCTAACACAGCTATGTACAGAATCACCAAGAGACTTTTATAAGAGTGTGAAAGCGCTGCGATTAAGAGAAGAAAGCTTCAATCCAACATCAGTCATAAACGATAAAAATGGAAAACCATTATTCAGCCAAAAAGAAATTTAAAAAAGATGGGAGGAATATTTTAAAGAACTTTTGAACCCGTCGGGAGTACATGAAACAGCAGAATTCCATTCAAGGGCTCCAGATCATCTAGAACCACATATCCTGCGGGATGAAGTAGAGAAAGTTATCAAAACAAGTAAAAGACACAAAGCAGCTGGTATTGACGGAATAACAACAGAAGTCATCCAGGCTGGAGGGGACACTATGATCACCTGGCTGGAGAGAATTTTCAATAGAGCATGGGCAGAGAGAAAGGTACCAGTGGATTGGCAAAGATCAGTTGTAGTACCTATCTGGAAGAAAAAAGGAAACAAGAGAGAATGTGGAACTTATAGAGGAATATCTTTACTAAGTCATGTGGGGAAAATGTATGCAACGATCTTAGAAGGTAGGATAAGAGCAAAGGTTGAACCTCTACTGAGTAAAGCACAATTCGGTTTCAGGAAAGGGCGAGGTTGCACTGATGCCATATTTGCACTAAGACAAGTCTGTGAAAAGACACTCGAATACGATAAAGAGCTGAACGTGGTCTTTGTAGATCAAGAGAAGGCATTCGACCGTGTAGACAGAGATGTGCTGTGGAGAATTCTTGACGATTACGGAGTGCAGGGTCAATTATTAGACAACATCAGAGCCCTCTATGAAAAAAGTGAAAGTGCAGTAAGAACATCTAGTGGTCTTTCTGAATGGTTCAAAGTCACAACTGGTGTCAGACAAGGATGTGTACTATCACCATTACTTTTCATAACATACATGGATAAGATCACTGTAGAAGCAAACCCAGACGTGTATGCTATAAACGAATTACTTTTTGCTGATGATCAAAGCATACTGTATCAAAATGAATATGATCTACAGGAACATCTGACTACTCTCAACAACAGCTGTTTACAACATAATATGAGAATCAGTACAGAAAAAAACAGAAGTTATGAAGATCAGCAGAACACACAGGCCACTGAATATAAATGTTGGAAGTGCCAAAATCAAGCAAACCAAAGAGTTCAAATACTTGGGCAGTATATTTACAGAGGATGGAAGAATGGACAGAGAGATAAAAACAAGAATACAGAAAGCAAATGCTGTCACATACCAACTATCACCTCTGCTTAAACATCCAGATATAACCATGAAGACCAAAAGACAATTGATAAACACCATCTTCATTCCAACACTCTGCTACCAGTGCCAAACATGGACAATCAACAAGACCCATGAAAGAAAAATAGAAGACTGTGAAATGAAATGTCTAAGAAAAGCAGCGAATAAGACCAGACTAGACAGGATAAAGAATATAGACATTAGAAACACTGTCAAAACCACGCCATGTTTAGACTACATAGAACATCAAAGAATGAAATGGTTTGGACATCTAACCAGGATGAAAAATGATCAAATAACATCACAAATTTTCAACCAAAGAAGCTCAGGATATAAGGCAAGAGGAAGACCAAGGAAACGGTGGATTGACGGGGTCTCCGAAACCTGCCAAAAGCATGGCCTCAGAACATCAGATGCTGCCCGCCTTGCTTATGACAGGAACTTGCATCTCCCCACAACGCTTAGCGGCATACGTGGAAGGAAAAAGTAAAAAGTAAGTAAGTGTACTGTATCAAGCAACATTGTCTATATGACGTGAAATCACTGTATAGCTATATCTTGTGTAGAGTTTTGCATCACACAGCACTGTCACTAAATGCAGGTATTGTAAAAATGTCTAATTTTGCATCAGGATACAAAGAGTTCTTTTAGCATGCTGCCATGTGGTTATCTTTAAAATTGAAAATGTCATTTATCGAACTGACATGACTCTGTTGGAGACAGTGTTACTGTTACAATCGGCTTAGTAAATTTGCTATATAGTTGGTGGAGCCTTTGATATGAGCAATCTGAAATTTGAAGTCTTGAAGAAGCAAAGCCCATCTTGCAATGCGGCTGTTTTTCGGAGCTTCCGACTTGATGACTAAAAGGAGCTTGTTGTCAGTCTGTAACAGGAACGTTTTGCCCACAGATACCGCTTGGGTTTGGAAATAGATACAACAACAGCCAAACATTCTTGCTCCGATGTAGAATACCGTTCCTCAGCCGGTATCAACTTTCTGCTCACATAGCAGATGGAGTGCAGCATGTCTCCATCCATTTGTAGTAAACAACCTGTACTGCAGTATCACTGGCATAGCACCTAAGAATAAAAGGCAAAATAAAATTGGGTAGTTTTAAGATGGGGGGGGGGGGGAACTGGAGACAAGGGTTTTAATCCTGGCGAAGGCCCGGTCCAACTTCATATTTCACTGGATCGTATTGGCTAACACTTTTTCAATAGTGTCGTGAAGGCTGCTGTTTCCTGACCATGATTGGGAATAAACTTTTATATAATAATTTATGAGCGCGAGTAGGCTTCGAATTTCCTTTTTTGTGGTAGTTATTTTCAAATTCAAAATTTATGTAACAATCTATTTATCTCTCTTCATCATCATCCCTTAAGAAATTGTATGGCCTAAGAAATCAGTTTCGTCAAAATAAATTTCGACTTTTGAGGGCTGCATAATCAGTCCAAAATGTTTAGTTCTTTAAACAAGAGATATTCTGTTAAACATTAACATTGAAAATGCACATGACAATAACAACCTTTGGAATAATAGAAACATTAGAACATGTTTTACTGTGAGGGATTTGTTGATGTTTGACCCTATGTGATTTTTACTTTGAGTGCATCTGTCAGGATCAACAGAGAATAAGTTACAAAATATAACATTTTCTTGTTTTTGTAATAGTGGACATGCTCACATGCACACTTAGAAGTGGTAAAAACGGGTGCAAGAATGTGTTTTTCTGAATGTGATTCCTTGGGTTCAGAAAAGAGACTATTTATAATGTATAATCTGGTAGAGGGCAGGGTCACTGTTGTGCTATCGAGTCAAAATCAAACGAATGAAGTTACAAGTCATATCGTCTTTACTCAGTCCCATACCCTTCCCACAGGGCTATGACAGTCACAGACTGAAAAGCGGAAGTCTAGGATGGGGCTAGCTGAAGACACAATTGAACATGTGTGTAGGCTTGATAAATTAAGGCGAGTAGAGGAGTGGTCAAAGCGCCTGATCAGGTTCCAGACTTGTGAAGGGTTCTAATCACTTTGGGGCGTGAGTGCAGGGACTGGCCAGCTGGTGCTGCAGAATCAGAAGTTTAACAAATGATTCATGTCTATTCCTGCCCAGGTGATGTGATTGTATATACAGATGGCTCTTTGTTAAGGGGCAGACGAAGTGCACAGGGGTTCATATCGAAGGTGAATGGATATCGCTGGGTGCAAAAAAAGCCTGGCAACTGATATCCCAACGTATAGTTTGAGAATGGAGGTTAAGGCACTTACTGCTGCCTTCCGATGGCTTGAGAATCAGCTGTACACACATGTCGTCATTGTAATTGACTCACAGAGCATGCTGAGAAAGGTGGAGTCAGGCATGCTCCGTGCAGAGTGGCAAGCATCACTTCAGAGGTCCAGGTAGTTAGCATCTTTTGGATATTTTCTCAAGTAATGCCGGTGTGTTGGGAAATGAGCAGGCAGATAGACCGAACGGTTCTCTACCACTTGGTGGTGAACTTATGTAAGACAAGCTGGATGTTGTTAGGGCCCTTTGGGACCAAGGAACAAATAGATTATTACGATCAGAGGAGAATGGCACTGCGAGGAGTTACACGGTTATTTGGCCGGCGCTCGACATTTAAGGGAAAGGCTAGACGGATATAAAATTAGACAATTACCGTTACTATCGGAATTTTAACACTTCGCTTGCTGCTGAAGACTAGGACAGAGAGCTTATGGATGTGTCCCGAGTGCTACGAGGTCGATTCCTAATTCAACAACAACATTCAACATACAACACTCTCTGCAAGGTGGCTTACAGGTAAACAAAGGTGACAATGTCTTAAGAGGTGTGGTCCTGGATGGCAGAAGCAGAGAATACCAGTAGACACATTTTCCCATTGTAGCATATCAGTCTCGGTGCTGAATGGAAACATCAGAAAAATTGCCTGAGCACACTAGGGTAAAAATCATTCCGGGAGGGTATTACAGAGAATTGACATAAACTTCCACTGATGCTGAAATAAGGACTCCCGTCCACGAGCACACTAGACTAAGTGACGTCTTTATCTATGTCATTTAGTTGGGCATACACAGCACAGGTCAACAAGAAGACAGTTAATGAAGAAAAATGAAGCACTCCTTTCAACTACTTTTATCGTGACAATAAAGATAGCAGCTGTTACAGATGAACTTGCATAGCTGGCGGAAAAGAAAACATTCTTTGAAAGTGACATCATAATGAGAATGCTTTAGAAGATCCAAACTTGTAAACTCCGACTAGAATGGTTTGACATCCAGAAGTGACGCCTCCAAAAGCTGTCCTGGCTGTACACATCAGGATAAGGCCAAGGTGAAAGGAAATGAAACAGCAGACAGACTTTCCGTTTCTGCAGTGGTTAGTGCAGATATACCGAATGCTGTGTGTTCCAGAGACGTTTAGATGAGGGCGTTAGTGACGATGTGTTGCCTTTTACAAATTGGTATTGAACGACAAAAAGCTTGCAGAAGTAGACTGCGGAACAAAAACAAGCAAAATCAAAAACAGACAAAACAAACAAAAATATGTCATTTAACGCTTTTTTGGTACGTTGATCATAGAGAAACTGGGATAACTGCTGCATCGGAGGACGGAGCGCGAATGGGTAGGACAGATACGATCAGTACTGCTACAAGTTGTCGCGCGTAGTGGATAACAAAATGCCGTCCCCAGCTACAGAACCACCACCAGCACCAGTACCGACAACAACAGTGCTTAAAGATGAAAGTACTGACACGATGATTCAGTCGCCGCACGTTAAAAGTCAAAAGAAGGCTGTTGAACCGGAGATACTACAAGTTTCGTTGTTATGCTTAGGCAAAAAAGTGCGAAGATGTCTGAAATACCTACACTTTGGTGGGTACAATGGTTGCACAAATAAGAAACAAACATGTGATTATAGTAGAGGCTCTGCCTTAAAACTCTATACCGAAAGCAAGACTAAAGATATTAATGAATGGCTTAGTCAGCAAGATGCATATACTATGCAGAAACTGGTCCGTCGACATTTCAAAAGACTTATTGATTATAACTGGAGGTATTAACCAACAATTCAATGCTGATCTGATAGACATGAGATTTTATGAAAAGACAACAATGAGATGTTGTACATATAGATGTGTTCCAAAAATATGCCTGGGCGATCCGCATAAAGAGCACAACTTAAATAGCGTTAATGGAGGCGGTGAATGGGATATTTGCTGAGCAGAACCAGATCAACTGGCAATCAGACAAAGGATTAGAATTTGTCAATAAAATCTACTTAAATTATGCTTAAAGACAAGGGTGTTAATTTTTACGACAGAAAACAATGACTATAGTGAAAAAACTCAAGGGCACCTCGAAAGAAAAGATGTGGTGTTATTGAAATAAACCCAACAAGTAACGTTATATCGATATGTTAGTTAGTCTTTTGCAAAATGAAATCATTCCTATCACTGGGACATTCGTATGGCACCAGTCCATGTAAAACTCAATAATAAAGAAGAAAGGTGGATGTCGCCCACAAACAAGTGTTTTAAGAAGGGGATAGTGTCAGATTCGCTCATGCCAAGCAGACATTCTAGAAATGGTGTATGCCAGAGTGAGCCAAAGAATTGTTTACCATCAGTCGTGTTTATAGGACTTAGCCGATAACTTATGAATTGAAAGACGATGCCAATAAGGAGCTACGAGGTTCGTTTTAAAAAGAGGAGATACAGAAAGTTGGTGTCAAAAAAGTTATCGAATCAAATATAATATTCTAGAAAGACGAGGCATCATCGGGTGTAAACTATATTTAGTCAAGTGGTTTGGTTATCTGGCCTCATTCAAAAGTTGGATAGCCGACCAACAACTCTAGCGGTATGGAAACTAGTCTTATGGAAGAAGAAACGAAGTGGATGCCATTACCATCTTGGCTCCCAGTATAGAACCCAGCGGCGAAAGACCCTTGTCTTGGTTCAGTAAATTACCACTGAAAATATTTTCTGACAATCAACCGGGTCACCTATTTGCTAACCTACCACAAAGCATCAAACTGAGTTCACCATATAAAGTCGGTCAGGTGGAGTTTTAGTCTCTTTAAAGGTTATTATAATTTTCTAGACGATGATATCTGGACTGAGTACATCCCACCTAAAGACAGTCGTAAGGAAGCTCTGGAATTTAAATTACTAGCCAGTGTTTACAAATCAGGTTAGGATTTTATCGACACTTTTAATCTCCTTTGAATATCTTAATTATAGAAACTAAGGTTGGCGGTGATGCGACAATGAGAATCCGTTACAAAAACTATCCAAACATGGCTGTTTTCAAATTTGCGAAAAAGGAGAAGAGTCCAGAGTCAGTGATCTTTTGTGCTCTATTTTAACAAAGGATATAAAACCGAACGAAAAGTACATCAGCAAACTCCACAATATAACGAACACAAACAAAACGATAACTTTGCGGCTACAGCAATTTTATCAGCACATGCATAAAAAATAATACCACACAACAACACAAAATCAACTAGCTTAGCATCTCGATGCAGCTAGGTCGATGTTTTGTCTTTTAAGACTGCTCATCGTGTGTGCAATAAACACTAAAGCACCACTAGTCAGAGGGTATGCAGTAGACATCGACAGCGACCAGAGTAATGTGTACGTCTAATGTTATTTCGTAGCCTCGAGACCCGTTGTAATGTCGTGGTTCTTTTACCATCCCTATTATGGATAGAAGCTCTGCCTCCATGTTTCGAATTTACACAAGCCGCATTATGTGCCCCTGTGTCTTTTTTTTTTTTTTTACTTCGTGAAAATCCTGTTAACCACCTGTCACAGGAAAAACGATCCCATTCAAGAGTGGAACTTCGTTTGTGGCATTACATTTTGGACCCGAAGACATTTCAATCTAGAATAATGTTGTGACTCATCCGTTACTTTGAAGTTCTGAAATGTATGAAGACTTTATTCAACCAGTCAGACAACGGGGTTTGGAGGTGACTCGCAGCGCTCCCTAGGGAACATCTGCATAAAAGATTTAAAGTTTCTTACAAACCCCAGCTGACCCAGAAAAAGAAGAAGAACTTTGATATCTTTGATAATGTCTCTGAGTCATCCTAGTTTGTGTGAATGTCTTCAATCGAGTTTGGATTTGTTTAGCGTACAACCAACACAAACAGCGGTTGAAGAGGGGCAGTTTGTAGAAATATATCCTCTGGCATCGCTAGCCCTGGAGGCTCTATAGAGTTTTCCATCTGTGAAACCAGTGAAGAATCCTTGGATCTTTTTTACAGAGCAGATCCAGTTACTTTAAGCAACGGCGACATTATACCACCAGACGCCGGTGTGGCACCCGTCAATTATTACATGCACATTTCATTTTTACTTTTACAAGTCGACGTTTCCCTCAATGATTACCCAGAATGAGAAGTGTAGAACCTACTTGTAGTACTATAGTTAAGATGCCATAAAGAGAACTCTGCGACATGTATCTCTCAGGGTTTTATGGATGATAATCAAAATGCTCATAAAACAGGACTAAACATACGTCGACAGATAGTCAGTCAAGAAATTGATATGATGGGAGGCTTACACAATGGCATATTTGCTCAAGACCGCAGTCTGTGAATATCAAACTTACACTTCTAAAGACATCTTCGATCTTATAGCTCACGAGGCCGATGTTGATTACAAGTTTGTTATAACGCAAGCGTGGTGGTTAGAAAAGCTAAATAAAATCATGTCATCTCTCTGGCCAACGAGAAAGCCTTAACCAAGACCAACGCTAAATATAATTTTTTTTTTTTTTTAAGTGAATGTAAAAACCACATCTATACCCAAAGGAATGTTGTCTCACACCGAACACAATCTTTTATTGAGTCAGACTATTCCCTTTTTTCCCTTTCTTAACACTGTGGGTAATGTATCTGAACTTGAGTGTAGACGGTCATAGTGTATTCATTGGGTTAACAAATCCGAACGTGTGTGTAGACGGTCGTGGTGTATCAAGTAAACCGTTACCACCAGACTATGAAAATATTCATTATATGAAAGCTTTTTTAGCACTATGTTGGCTATGGGCCTGGTGGGTAAAAATACCGGTAATGATATTGAATTCAGACATTATAGAAACGGCTACGCTTTCTATGCCTTTGACCTCTCACCCAGCCTGTTGGACGACGACCAGTTTGAAATGCCTGCTCAGGGGCGTTGTCTTTGCAATTTGAGTTTTTATAAGCTTTACACTTAGAAGATGTCTACGCCGACTTTGATTTAATAAATAAAGGATTTTAAAATGTACACATTTGTTGTGTATCTATATTTGTGTCTGTTTTAAAGATAAAGTGTTAAAAACTGTTGTATTTAAATGTATAAATGTATATCCGTCTCTATGTATACACGTCTATTTGTATCTGTTATAAAGTACGAATAACTGTTCATTTGTTAACTATATCTATCCACCTCTATGTACTTATTATATTATATATTATATATATATATATATATATATATATATATATATATATATATATATATATATATATATATATATAAATCAATGTTTGTGTGTTTGTTTATGAGCTATAGACTCGGAAACTACTGAACCGATTTAGCTGACATTTTCAGGATATGTTTGTTTTGGTACTGGATGTTCACCCATCATGGTTTGAAATTCAACCTGTCACTGTTAGAGATAGTGTGCGAAAATTTTTGGGAAAATCTTCGAAACTAATATTTACATTTTTAGTGACAGTTAATTATAGCCACGTTAGTAAATGCGCATGCGCTGTAGTCAGAACGCAAGACTTCCACCATTCGCCGGCGAGATACGTACAGCCAACGCCTTCTCTAATAAATAGAGTAGGCCGTGGTACAGCAAACAAGACTATCTCTATATCTGTGCAGGCAATGATTGCCACAATAACCATATTAAAAACGATTTCTATTTTCTGATTTTTTTTTTTAAACAACCTTCGATGAGTTGGAAAGTAGCCGATGGATTGGAAGGGAAGGGGGGAGGGGCATCAAGGCCTATCTCGACGTCGGCGCAGACATTGAACGTATTAGACACGTGCGATTTCTATTGTTGTGCCGTTTCAATAATATTTCTGGAATATCTGTCAATGAGAAAACAATTTCCTGCTGTTTTGAGTTGTATTATAATCGGGACACTGTAGTAGGGACACACATCTCAAATAGTTTTGTTCTCTTTTCGTTTCTCTGATATCTAAGTGGCTGCTTGGTCGAATGGTTAGAGCACTGGGCTCCTGTCTGGAAGACCAGGGTTCGAATCCGCAGTAGTGTTTTTTTCCCTGGGGCTAAAATAAAATCCTCACCTGCACTGTCGTGGCGACAGCACTAGCCTAATACTAATACTAAAAAAAAAAATAAAAAAAAATAAAAAAAAAAAAAGGACAGGTATATGGGTAAATCAGATGATAATTAAATTTGACCATTTCGCATACTTAGGATTTCATTTTTAAACTTCACAATTGCATAGTTACGCTGAAATTTCATAGCTTTCCATTTATATTTTATTATTTCATCTGCGTTGGAATTTTAAGCTGTGCTGTTTACCATAGCGTTCATATCCTAATTATGGTGTATTTTTCCAATTTTCATTTGCTTTTCAATTGTTTTTTTTTTCTCTCAACTACTTCAATGAAGGAAAGAGTAGTCGGTGAATTTTTATTTTTTTTTTTTTTTTTTTTTTTTTTTGGGGGGGGGGGGTGCAAACTGTTTACTAAGAGAGCTTTAAGTCACAGTAACTGCTTTACCCCCTCAAAGTAGCAGCAGCAGTAGTATTTGTGGTTGGGCTGTTACACCGTAGTGCTCTCATGTGAAGACCGCCGGTAAGGTTATGGCGTTCTTCTGTCGGGAAGCGAAATTATACATCCTAACCTGACAAGTCCGTGGCGACAGCACTAGCTATGCGGCACAAAATCTTCTGGCTCACGACTCCCTGTCTACTCCGATGGTAAAACAGATAGCAATGACATTATTTTAGCTACTGTGGTGGTGGTCGTGGTAGTAGTTGTACTGGTACTTGAAGGATGATGTGGTAAATATTACACTAGCCCCATTCACTACTTATTACAATTCCTGCTCCCCATTTTAGTCTGGATGGACAGGGATGTCAATGTCAGTTACAAAAACAACAAAATATCGCCAAGTGATGATTTTCAAATCCTTGGAAGAGGGAGAGAGCAGTAGTCGGTGGAAGAGGGGAGATGAGGTGTATAATTACCTAAATTTAAGAGAAATTTAAGAGCTTTACACGTGATTTTCAAGTTCTCATTACTTAATTTGTTTATATTTTACTAAAGCTACCTCCGCTATTCAATTTTTTTAAGACTGATTTTGTTATTTACAAGTACAGCTGTAGCTTTACTTCCGTCTCCTATAAAAATACAAACAGCTTTAGCATGTGATAACCAAATAACCATTTTTGTTACTGTGCTAATAACACCATTTAAACGACCACTAATATAAAGACACAATTATATGATGCGTTTTCTAAAGTTGGAAAACCAGACTATCTCTATATCTGTGCAGAGAATTATTGCTACATTAACTATATTAGACACGAGCGATTTCCATTGTGTTTCTTTTCCAAAAACCTTTGATGAGGGAGAGAGTAGTAGGTGGATTTAGTTGTGGTGGTGGGCGGGGATCAAAGACTATCTCTATATCTGAGCAGACAATGATTGTATTAGACATGTGCGATTTCTATTTTCTTTCATTTCCATTTAGCCAAACTATGCCATAGCAACGCGTGGCCGGGTACAGCTAGTATATTATAAAGGATAACAGAAATAAACAGTGGAATACCAGGAAATATGTTACCTTATATTTAAGAAAACTACTGTTAACTCTTTGAGTCCCAGGGGGTTTTGCATTAGAGGCCTAGGAAAGTGGGAAGGGGTAATATGATTTTGACTTTTAACAAATGCAGCACTTTAAAACAGACCACACAACTGCAGCTGATGCACAACATACACATATCACACATGAAAATGAACATAAATGGATAAGGATTATTATTAGTATACTGCTACAACAAACAATTATACCGTTAGTTAGTATTTAGTAAGGAAAACAGTAACTTAGTTTGAGAGGTTAGTAAATTATGAACCCTTCAGTTACAGCCCTCGTACCTTACAAGACTTGCAGAGCAGCACTTGTGGACTGTGTGTTTTTTATTTTATACTGATTAAATACCGTGGCGGTCGCTTACCCAAAAGCTGATCCTAAAATTCTTGATAAAGTATATCCAAATTGCAACACAAAGAAAGGTACACCACTTATAAGTATGCACAGCCAATATTAAAGCAAAATATACACTCAAAGTTCAATGATTTTACGAGCAAGATTGCATACCTGGAAACATCTTGAGTTGGCAGAATATTAAAATTTGCAGGTGAGGTACTCGAATATAGGAAATGGGAGGGATCGGGATCAAATAGCTGAAGAATTACAGACGACAGTAGATAAGGTGATCGACTGGTGTACGGAGATGAGTGCTCTAATCAACCCAGAAAAAGGCAACCGTCCTGTGGTCAGCTAGAGAAACTTGAGCGCATACAAAATGAAGCTATGCGCTGATCCTGGGATGTACAAGAGACATCCCAGTTGTGTGCATGTGATATATCTTTGCATTGCCGACTATTGCAAATAGGTTAAAGGTGCTGCAGGTGAAGTCATATCTCAGAGTAGCTGCAGACAAAGAACACCCTCTGTATGAGACTTTGGCTGCAGGAAAGGCTCAGAGGCTGAAAGGGGGAAAACCGTGGATCGCTCAATCAGAAAACACAATAAGACAAGTATGCATGCTGGAAAACATTGGACGAGGAGAGGAGTGGGTCAGAGTACCAGAGGACAAGTCTGACCTGTGTAGGGTTATGATCACATTGAGTCGGGAGTGCAGAGAGTGGCCAGCGGGTGCTACGAAGGTGGAAGTCCAACAGTTGATTTAAGGCAATGTTGATATGAATATCTATACAGATGGTTCTGTATTGAGAGGAAAGAGAAGTGCCTGGGGTTTTGTAGCGAAAGCCAATGGAAAATCTTTAGTGCAGGACAGCCTAACATACGACACCACAACATCTAGCATGGGAATAGAGGTGGAGGCGGTAACTGCAGCTCTCCTGTGGCTAGAGAACAAGATGCATAGACAGGTCGTAATTGTAATAAACTCTGAAAGAGGTGAAGACAGGGATGTTTCGAGCAGAGTGGTAAGCCTAATTGGGACATGGGTAATGAGCATACCTTGGATCTTTTCTCCAGACAATGTCGGCGTGTTGGGTAATGAAAAGGCAGATCAATTTGCTGGATCTGCACCACTGGGTGATGAATTGATACTTGACAAGGCAGACGTGGTCAAGGCCCTTTGGGAACAAGTAACGGAATCAGTAGAGAAACACTATTATTATGGTCTGGAGAGAATGAGGCACCTGGGTGTAACCAGAGGGTTTTGCCGGCTCATTACACTCAGAGAAAATGCAGGACGGACATATAACCACATTGTGATTGGCACCATCATCAGTATTGGAACTCTGCGCTGGCTTCTGAAGATGAGGATGGAGCACGCATAGGAATGCCCCGAGTGCTGCCCCGAGTGCCGTGATGTCAATGCTTGACTCAACTCAACTCATCTTAGCTGACATCCACTTCTGTCAACAGCTTTAAATGTATAAATGACATGTTTACGGTCTATCCACTGTTTTGTCTTTAAAAATACAAATACACGATTACTTCAAATTATTTCAAGTGTAAAAATAAAATGTATATATAATGTCACCAATATCATCATCAACACAATCATCAGTTGCTGAAATTGTCAAGATACCGACACCACCAACATAAAATCACGAACGACCCCTTCTTTCCTCGCCTCTGTCCTTTTCTGCCTCCCCTTCTGTTCTACTCTTCTAAAGATTGGTGGAACAAAGGTACCAGTTATCAATAATTTTTGCCACATTATTGTTTTTGCTTTTGTTAGTATGAATTAAATTTGTAATCCATTCTTTTTTCTGAATAAACCTGATTTAAAAACAAAAATACTTGTGTGATCAGCTTCGGACTTGTGGCACTATGTGTCGCCTGGTGTTAGTCGCTCGTTGTACGGTCCTGTTGACACACCACAACCACCTTATCTCTCTATGGGGTGCTCTTAGATTTTTGCTTTCACTTTTTTAATACAAGGTACTAGATAATGGGATTTAATAAATATTTTGGGGAAAAATTGGGGCCCCACCCACAACAGTCAAATACGCAGCAGTTTCTATTACTATTGACATAAAAAGGCATGTCCCTAAAACACAAAGATATCTTTCCCCCCCCCCCCCCCCAAACTGAGCACCTCCACAGGTGGAAAAGGAAACCAAAAAACTTATTTAAAAAAACTTTAATAAATATCTAAGACAAGCAATATAAACAAAGTTAACAACAAGCAGCCATCTTGGGGAAATAATTAGTCACAATCTGACTCTCGACTCTGTAAGAGGACTAATCAACCTACAGGATCAGCCTAGGAGTCCTGCGGCATGTGAACCAGTCGCTAAGTGGCGTGAATGGCGCGTATGGCCATTACCTGGATGACACACTACTCTTGCCTAATCTTACAGTCGCTAACATCAAGAGAACAACATGAGTCTTCAGTGCAAACACACTTAAAAACACGCTTAGGAGAAAATCGAATCACTTACGGGTTAACCCGACTTGCAAAGATGACATTGAGGTGAACAATGAGTATATATATATATTCGGCATGCCACATGATGATAATGACGACTAATGCAATAATCTCCAATCAGCTGCTATGCAGATTCTTTCAAGTCGGAAGTGAGGAGATGACGAGAGGAAGCAGCCCGACCCGATCGCCCTGTGTACACCAGACAGCTCTCCTCAGATTTTGCTTATCTTCATTGAGACAGTGGGCTAGCAGCACAGGGTGCTACACTTGAATGGGTGCATCATGTAGGTTATATGAAATAAACATCAACAGTTTCAAGTGGCCCGTTGCCTTTGCCAATGGGAATATGCTGTTCTGTTGGTAAGTTAAAGAATATGTCTGTTTTTACTTATGTATTTTTTTCAGTTCATATATGAAATCTTTATATATATATATATATATATATATATATATATATATATATATATATATATATATATATATATATATAAGTTGCACTTCAAAATGAAAAGAATCATTGCTGGAGCTACAGATTGTGTGATCTGTGCTTTTGATATCATCTTCAGCTACCAACGGAGAGAGGGTAGGGAGGATAAGACGGGGAAATGGAGAGAGAGAAGAAGGAATAGAAAAAGGAGAACAGGAGCGTCAGGGAGAAACGGAACGCCTAGCATTCAAGAATGTTAGTGTGTTAACAGAACTGTCGTAGAGCCCGACAGAGAGGGTCTGTACTGGAGCAGTTGATCTGTGACTTTGATATCATCATACTTCATGATTTAACATTAGCCCAACTAGAGTAGGAATAATACGTGGTGATGCTGACACGGCCATTGACTTGACATGTGTTACCCAATCAGAGCACTAGACACAAAACAGACTGTCCTAGCCATCACTGTTGTAATCATCCTCTGGGTTCAGTTGTGATTTTTAAAGCCAAATTAGGCCAGATTATGGCTATTAGACGACTTCTAAGTAGGACAGGGCGAAAACCCACCCGTCTTAGACGTCTTCGACAAAAGGTATGTCACTTAACCAACAACTCTGTTTTTGTGCAACAGCTTCTGTGCTGGACCCCAGATGTTAAACAGGCATGGAAGGAAAAGAGAGTGACAGTAAAACAATTGCTGAACGTGTGGAAGACATTTCAGCGGTTGCAAGAAAGAAGAATGGGTTAGAAAAAGAGAAAGTAAATGAGTTCAAGCGCTGCGCAGCAGATGCAAACAAATCTAAATAGAAGCACATTGTGAAGGAAACTGGATGGGATAAACCTTTGGGAAAGTTCTAAAGCTACATCGACAAAAGCATAGATCGGCCTATAATAACAGGCTCTTTTTTACAGAGATGACCGAACGCCCATGATAACAGACAAAATAAAGCATTTTAGAAGAGATTGTTTGCACAAACTGATCATAATGATAGGGAACTTATAAATTCGGTCAGATATGATCTTTTTAGACGCTTTGTTGTTGTTGTTGTAAATTTTTATTAAGAATTAGAAGACATGTTTTTTTTAAAAAGCAACTGGTATTCGATACATCGTGTAACATGTTCATGGGTTAGATAAATAGATCATACTTAGTATATGTTCATTCTTCATGTAGTATGTTCATGGGTCAGATAAATAGATCATGCTTAGTATATGTTCATACATCATGAAGTATGTTCATAGGTCAGATAAATCGATCATACTTAGTATATGTTCATACACCATGTAGTATGTTCATGGGTCAGAGAAATAGATCATACGTTGGGGGATATGTTCATACATGATGTAACCTGTTGATAAGTTAGAGAAATAGATCATACGTTGGGGGATATGTTCATACATCACGTAAGGTATTGATAGGTCAGATAAATCAATTATACCCAGTGTGATGTTAATACATCATATCCATACACCGTGTGATGTGTTCATAAACACTATGAGACATGTTTACACGCTATGTGACATATTCATACATCACGGGGCACGTTCGTTTATCATATGACATGGCCGCAGATCATGTGACATTTTCAAACAGCATTTGACACATTCATATAACATGTGACACGTTCGTACATCGTGTGACATGATCATACATCCCATGGCAAGTTCATAAATCACGGGACATGTTCATTCATCGTGCTTTAAGTTCAGCCATTAAATGTTTAGGCATCCTGTTATAAGTTCAGCCATACAATATTCAGGCATTCTGTGATAAGTTCAGCCATTAAATGTTGAGGCATCCTGTGATAAGTTCAGCCATTAAATGTTTAGGCATCTTGTGATAAATTCAGCCATTAAATTTTCAGGCATCCTGTGATAAGTTCAGCCATTAAATGTTCAGGCATCCTGTAATAAGTTCAGCTATTAATGTTTAGGCATTTAAGTTCAGCCATTAAATGTTTTGGCATCCTTTGATAAGTTCTGCCATTAAATGTTTAGGCATCCTTCGATAAGTTCAGCCTTTAAATGTTTAGGCATCCTGTGATAAGTTCAACCATTAAATGTTGAGGCATCCTGTGATAAGTTCAGCCATTAAATGTTCTGGCATCCTGTGATAATTTCAGCCATTAAATGTTTAGGCATCCTTTGATAAGTTCAGCCATTAAATTTTTAGGGATCCTTTGATAAGTTCAGCCGTTAAATGTTGAGGCATCCTTTGATAAGTTCAACCATTAAATGTTTTGGCATCCTTTGATAAGTTCAGCCATTAAATGTGTAGGCATCCTGTGATAAGTTCAGCCAATAAATGTTCACACATCCTGTGATAAGTTCAGCCAATAAATGTTCATACATCCTGTGATAAGTTCAGCCAATAAATGTTTTGGCATCCTGTGAAAAATTAAACCATTTACTTTCTTTTAGAGCGCGATGAAACTCAGTTTGTACAATGTCAAGGTCACCACAGCTTTTGTGTTTACCACGAGGATGCGTACGGCAAACACACCTGCAATATTGTGTATCGGCCCCCTTATCTCAATGAAAGACTGGCTCCAGGTACTGGTTTGGCATTACAACTAAATATTCTAAGTTTAGTTTTAGGTTTAATAGCATTTGACTTCTGCAGATTTTTTAGGTCCAAAATAGCTCCTACATCTTGTGTATTATTGTTGTAACCTTTTCTGTCTGTTTCCACACCTTTACTTACATTGTTACCTACATAGGTGTATGTTTTTATCTATTTTTAGTGGGTGTTACTAGACCAGATGATCGACTTCGCAGTCACATGTATACGAAATTTAAGATTGGCGAATCAGGCATGCACATGAGGATTGGCACCTGTGTCAACAAATCACGTCCTCTAAGACTGTTCCAAATGCAACATATCAAGGCACAGCTATTGGCCAAGAGAAACCCAAGTGGGAACCAAACTTCACAGGTCGCTGATTGATTTTAAGAAGACAGTGAAGATCATTCTAGAAAAAATATAATCTTTTTCAAGCGAACGAAAGAAGAAGACGAAGCGTTCACCAAGGGAAACTGAATTATAATGTTTCAGACATATTTGAGATGTCAGTATTAAAGTTCAATGACCATAACATTGTGCTACTAACACTATTGATTTCAAGAGCTGCTGAACCGGAAATTATGGAAATGAAAAATGTTCAACAATCCAACTGTTTTTGTCTCTGTGTTGAGACGCAGGGAAAGTGTTCATTGCAAAAAGCGAATCAGCATCTATTAGTGCAACGTGTGTACCAAAACATTGTTTGTTTCTTGTTCACCACAACAGGTGGTATGAGAACAGAGGTAGAGGCAGTCAAAGAACTCTCCACTGGCTTGAGAACTAGCAGCACACCCATGTGGTGATGACAACAGACCAAAAAAGCGTGCTGAGAAAGGCAGACAAAGGAATGTTCCGTGCAATGTGGCAAGCATCGCTTCAGAGGCCTTCAGTAGTTAGCATGTGTTGCCTGTCTCTGCGATATGTTTTGTGAAACAAACATACAGATTGCTGGATGTGACACCACTGGTGGTAAACTGGTAAATGAAAATGTAGTTGTGTTGAAGGCTCTTTGGGCGCACGTGAACAAAGTAGAAGTGAGATAAGATCAATACGGTGTGCAAATAATGAGTGCCGCAGTGAGTAACTATTAGATCTGGCCGACATTCTGCAATCAGAGGAAAAGTAGGTCCAACATATAACCAAACGGCTGGCGGTACAATCAGCTTTAGAACTCTTCACTGGCTCCTGAATATGAGGACTAAGCGTTTATGGGAATGTCCCGAGTGCTGTCGGTTCGTAACCCAACTCATCTCATCAGAAAAACGTTTCTGTCTAATATCGTAGGGAGTCATGGTTGCTCAGTGGTTTAATGCTTTCTTGCAAGTCTGACGAACTTTAGTTCAAATCCGCATCAGCGAATTAAAGAATAACATTGATTCCCATGATGACCCAGCTAAAATGTGTACCAGGAAATATTATGGGAAGTAAAATCGGCTGGTGTGATTTTACCAGGTCCCCATGGGGCGCCGATTGGTTTAAAATAAACTATGGGTCTGTGACCACATGTCTTCAATGATGAGTTTCTAGGGATAGTAATGTGGTAGTTTCCCGTTGCTTTCCACATCCACATGGCTTTAGACCGTGTCCTTAGCCCTCAGCAACCTTTTAGATTGCTAGGGCAAGTGAGTGCCCTGCTCTGTGATGCTCCTGCTAACAGCAGAGGGCATTCCACAGGTGTCCATTTGTCCCGGCGAATACTCGGTCCCCGTAGCTGAGTTGGCCACACAGCAGTGTGTTTACCGTCCTCTACCGCGTGGAGGTGCAGTTGGGGTTTTTCCCTTCACTGAGTCTTGAGACCAGAATGGCATTTCCCAAAACTCTGCAGTACTTTCAGAGGACACGAAGATGGGCACAGGATATAAGTGACTCCTTGAGTGTGAAAGTTCATGAGGCGGGAGAACTGGCAAGAGACCGATTTTCTTTCAGGCAGACTGTGATAAGAGCGACGTTCTGCAAAGGACCTGCTACATGATGATGAATGATGAGCACATGTCTGATGTGCCAATTGACCTCCTTTGTTTTCAGTGGTCTATTATATACGATGTAACAATACAGACTGAAAGAAGGTCAACTATGAACTGGAGAATTCTTGATGTCAGTTGTGCAGACGAGTGTTGCTGACATTCAGACACTTTTTTTTCTGCCAAGGACACCAACACTAAGCATGTATATGCTTTTCCGGAGCGCCATTATGTTGTTTCTGTTAACCAATAACTTTATTTTACAACACAAATGTAAATTAACCTCCTCACTTTCCAGGCGAAGCGAAGCCACGATTTTGGATCAACCCAAACAACATTCACCACAAACATGCAATGGTCAGTGTAACTTGGTGCCAGTATAGTCAGCCTCGACATCTGAACATGTTGCGGCTGATGAAATGTAAGCCGTTCTTGTGTGCAGCTTTTTGAAATAGTTTATGGGTTATTTTTATCATTATCGTTGTAATTCTCATCGTTGCCATTAACATGTTCTACCTGCATGCTGTCTATGGCCGTCATAGAAAATAAAGGCGGACAAACTGATTTTTTAAATTTAATATTTCAGCTAGTGGACTTGTCACAAAACTTTGTGATCATTTCAGGGCTGCCGAAGTTGATACTTCCATACAAAAATGGCACTATTTGACATTGTCGAGCAAAATTGTACTTTCGGTACCACTCCCAACCTTTCGGTACGTCTTTAAAATGTTACATCAATATTTCAAAATGTTGGCATTGTACACTGGATCCAGTAACTGCTACTGACCGACGTAAATTGTATGCCATTGGTCATAAAATGCCACTGCCTTGTTAAAGAATAAAATTAAGAACAAATAAATAATTAATGAAAGGAATTAATAGTGATAGATTATCCACCTAATGCTGAAAAACATGCTTAGTCTTTTGTCATCATTTCATTCTCTGCATTTAAAGACAGAGTTTGCTCTCTGCTTAACAATATTAGGATAAAGCATCGCTCTTCTTTGAGGATTTAACAACAAATGCATTGACGAGATGAAAGTTACTGCTCCAGGATATTAACTGCACCAACTAAGCGCCACCACAACAGCTTTGTATTAAAGTGAGCAGGTAAAAATTGTAGATCAGTGATGTAATGGACAAATAATTTCGATTAAGATCAAATATAAGGTAAACCAGTTATATATATATATATATATATATATATATATATATATATATATATATATATATATATATATATATATATATATATATATATATAAACGCACACACATACATACATATATATATATATTCATTCTTTCATTATCTTGTGCCATTCAATGTTACACAGAGCTCGCAGTCTATTCTGCCATTCTGTTCTATCCTCTGCAATTAGGTCAATATCATGGATGGAATTGAGTTCAGCAGCTTTGGTCTCTCTTATCAAGGTTCGTTTTAGGGTTTCTCTTCGGCGTCCTCCCATCCTTAATTCTTCTACTTCCCATTTTAACGCCTGTTTGGTGATTCCGTGCTGGTTTCTTCTCAGGGTCCGCGTCTGTGGTTTAGGCGCCATCTCCTCTGTCTCGTGACTCTTAATACAAGTGGCTGTCTAAACATTTCTCATATTTCGTCAATCACTTTGAATTCATTCCACGATCCCCAATTAATTGCCTAGAAAATGTGTAAGGTGGTAGGTATGAAGGTGTGAAGGTATGGTTGCGGGTTCCCGAATGTTTTACCACTTTATTCTGGGGTGGGGGAGGGGTAACTGAAAGGATTTGAAACCCCTTTCGATTTGTGCATAGGTGGTTGGGGGGGGGGGGGGCTGGCTAGGGCGAGGTTAAGACCGTCTGTCTGGAGTTAGGGGTGGGGGGGGGCGGTGGCTCGCTCACGTCCTCTCCAATGTTTAACTATAAAATTTGTAATGCTGGGGGAAAAAAAAGGGGGGGGGGTGGTGTTGGGTTAAGCGCTCCCCCCACCCCCTTTCCACCATGCGGCAGTATTATATAATATCATCATGCAGCCTAACAATTATTGGTCTGATTCAGCGGGGATCTAGAAGAAATTTCTGACATCACCTGGTTACATGGACAACGGTAGTGTTATCTGTCATCTGTCATCTCTTATTTGCCTGTGGCAACACGTGAGCGGCACAGTCGCAGACTGGGGCACCTTCAAAACATTTAGCTGCACGTTTTAACACTCCGTTGTGTGTACAGTTTATTACACTTTTTTCACATTGCCCGTATTCTTGTCGAAGTTAAACTAACACCTGAACTCGAACTATAACAGCACCAGCTGTAATTTATTTCTTTTTATTTGTTGTTGTTGGTTATTATTCTTGCGATTGTGAGGGATGAAGAGAGAATATTTGTTGTTCAGACTTGTTTAATCTCTGTCACGTGACAGCTAAAGCGTACAGCATAAGAAAGCAGGAGGAAGTTAGGGCTGGTACCAAGCAGCCGAAAGATGACTCAGTTGTGGGAGGTAGCAAGGATGTTTTGAACCCAGTTGTGGGAGGTAGCAAAGATGTTTTGAACATGTGCGTCGTCAAGGCTGAAGACAACAGCATTTCAGTTAAAATGTACCCGACATTCCTCGTTCCCTGCATCGGCAAGGTATGCACATTTTTCAAGTTTGGCTGATCTCCGTGTTCTAGTATGGTAATATATTTGAAAAAATATCGCTTTCTGAGTCCAGTATAGTTGCCATGATTATTAGAGGCTATTTGTTGACTTACGCGTGTGCCATCTTGTCTAGCGACGTTTGGTCTATAAAATTATTAGTCTTTCAGGATATGCCCAATCCCCCACTGGCGTAATTAGAGTCGTTTACCGTACTCACTCACACGTAAAGATACACTTAGATATGTCTGCACGCTTGATAAATGTGGGTCAAAGTGTCTGAGCAAGTTTCAGACTTGTGAAGGGTTCTAATCACGTTAGGACGTGAGTGCAGGAGCTGATCACCTGGTGTTGCAGAATCAGAAGTTCAACAAATGATTCATGACAATTCCAGCCCAGGTGATGTGATTATCTTTACAGACAGCTGTATAGGGGAAACAGACGATCAGACTACTGGCTGTAGGGGAAACAGACGATCAGACTGCTGGCTGTAGGGGAAACAGACGATCAGACTGCTGGCTGTAGGGGAAACAGACGATCAGACTGCTGGTTGTAGGGGACACAGACGATCAGACTGCTGGTTGTAGGGGAAACAGACGATCAGACTGCTGGTTGTAGGGGAAACAGACGATCAGACTGCTGGTTGTAGGGGAAACAGACGATCAGACTGCTGGTTGTAGGGGAAACAGACGATCAGACTGCTGGTTGTAGAGGAAACAGACGATCAGACTGCTGGCTGTAGGGGAAACAGACGATCAGACTACTGGTTGTAGGGGAAACAGACGATCAGACTACTGGTTGTAGGGGACACAGACGATCAGACTGCTGGTTGTAGGGGAAACAGACGATCAGACTGCTGGTTGTAGGGGAAACAGACGATCAGACTGCTGGTTGTAGGGGACACAGACGATCAGACTGCTGGTTGTAGGGGGACACAGACGATCAGACTGCTGGTTGTAGGGGAAACAGACGATCAGACTACTGGTTGTAGGGGTCAAGACAATGAAGGCGACGAAGACAAAGGCGACGGTGACGAAGACGAGGCTGAAGACGAAGTCGAGAAGAAGAGGAAGATGAGGACGAAGACGACTATGACGACCACGAAATCGACGAAGACGACGACGACAACGTTAAAGACGCCGACGTTGTAGGGACGAGAAGGCGTGTCGACGAAAAGACAGAGTAAGTTGAAGTGGCCTAGTTCAGAAATAACATCAAATGACTTAAAATGTATCAAGGATAGTGTATCAATGATAGTGTATCAAGAAAAGTGAATCAAGGATAGTGTATCAAGGTCAGTGTATCAAGGATAGTGTATTAAGGATAGTGGCGCTGTTCTGAAGAAACTTTGATATGCCCCGTTTTAAGGTGACTTCATCAAGTTCCACCTCTATTGTTAATCGTTTTGGGGAGGAACAGTTTCTACCTGAGTGCCATAAGCATGCTGTGTGCTTTCTCTGCGCTAATTACGAATTTTGCAAGCATTACGTGTTTTGGCGAGACAACAGTTGGAAGTTTTGTGGAAAGAGAGATAGTTAGACAAGGAGAAAAGATTTTTGGCCGCTTTTTATCATAGTATGGAACCATTCCGACAAGTATCAGATAGATAGGGGTGGAAGAAAGACGGACAGCTAGTGTGTGTGTGTGGGGGTGGGGGGAGAGAAAGAGAGAGAGAGAGAGAGAGAGAGCGCAAATGGTTTTGTTGAGTTTTATGTAGGATAGATGCCGTCATAGGAAGTAAAGGTGGTCGGCGCGCTTTTACCACAGCACGCACCAATAGCCAATTGGTCCAAAATACTTGAATAATTATAATAATAATAATAATAATAATAATAATAATAATAATAATAATAATAATAATAATAATGAGCATAAGCTAAGAGAAAGTGAGTATACAAACACATATGCGTTGTGTTTTGGTTAGCCAACCCTGGGTGAAGTGGCTTCTTGTTCATGCGTGACCCTTCTCCGGTTGGTCTGCAGGCGGCCGAATGTAGATGTAACAACTTGTGTTAGTACATTGTTTGTTGGTCACAACCGCTTTGTTGATACGTCCTTCCTCATTCTTTGTGTATTTTTATGTGAATGGTAGTAATTGTATCTTTCTCTGACCTGCTTGTCGATTGTGTGGAAACATAGGGGACTATAGAGTATAGGCAGCGAGAGCCAGAGACAGAGACTCCTTGTCGATTGTGTGGAAACATAGGGGATTATACAGTGTAGGCAGCGAGAGCGAGAGAGAGAGAGAGAGAGAGAGAGAGAGAGAGAGAGGGAGAGAGAGGGAGAGAGAGAATGTGTAAATAGTTGGGATCTTATTAGTTATAATTGCCATCGCCCTTTGTTGTGATCTCTTTGTCTTCTCATAACACCCGTTAACACGATCGTCTGGCATTTTCCCAAGAAGACAGGTATAGCGAGGGCGGTGAAGAAGTACACTGAAGAAAGAGACAGAGAGGCGGGAAAGGAAAATACGGAAGAAAGACTGTTGGAGACAGAGAGAGAGAGAGATAGGCGGGAAAGAAATATACGGAAAAAAGAGTGTTGGAGACAGAGAAAGAAAGAAGGAAAGAAAGAGATAGAGAGAGAGAGAGAGAGAGAGAGAGAGAGAGAGAGAGAGAGAGAGAGAAAAAATGTTAGGCAAAGATACCAACACAACTTTGACTGGTGCTATCGTCGGTCAAGTTTCGTTCACTGAGAAAGATATTCTGTCCAATAACTATACAGCAAGATGTAACACATATAAGAAATTAATTTAATTAGGTCAGCTGTGGTTTGTGAACAATTAAAAGTAATATCGTGAGAGCTGTTACGATGAACTCGTGGCTAAAGTCACAATAGAAATAATATTACTCTTATTAAAGGATTGAAGACAATTTGCCTCGCCATAATCAGTCTTGGAAAGTAAAAGGCGGTCGTGAAAAATACGGGTTCTTGACTGATCATTGAAGTCAAGCAACGTTATGTAGATGGGTGACCGCTAGGAAAACATTACGTGTTGTAGACATTATTTACAAAAGTAACCTAAACGAAAGTTCACTGACAAAATTATTCGCGTAGTTACATCTGAAACCAATGTTATCGTAAGTACTATGTGGTAAGAGCCTGCCTACTACTAGGCGCGTCCACCAGGTGGCGGATTGTGGAATGACCTCTAGATATAGAAGTTATATATATATATATATATTGAATAAGTAGCCGTGGACCGAAACAGGTGATGGTCATTGAGAGGAGGCGAGTTAGTTGGTGGGACAGTAAGACTGTCCAAAATAAAACAAAAACACACGTGTATAATCTACACAATAACCTCTCTCTCTCTCCCCTCCCCCCCCCCCCCTTGCTGTCTTGCAGGGTAAGTCTCTTTAGAAAAAAAGCTATTGGGGTCAAGCCATACACAAACAGGGGGAAGTCAAGGGGAAACCACCGCTGTATTATCCCTAGTAAATCATGCCTCAAAAGATATGTTGCGTGAGTCAATTCAGCAGACATCAAAAGAGACAATCCCAACAACCCATATAGTTGCCAAAAAAAAAAATGGATGTCACCGAAATTCTGCAGTTGATGGACGAAAGAAGGAAGAAGAAGAATGATAAAGAAGAATACTCTAGAATTCAAAAAGAAATAGTGAACAAATGCAAAGTGGCTAAAGAAGCATGGCTGTATCAAATGTGTACAGAGATTGGTGAAAATCACAGGAAAGACTCATATTCCATGCATCAACAGATAAATATGTTAACAGGAAAGATGACACGTAACAGCACTGGATGTTTGAAATGGGACATAGTAATATAATTAGCAGATGGACAGAGTATATAGGGGAATTGTATGATGATAATAGACCAGACGTAGAACTGCAGACCAACAATGATGGTCCACCAATAATGACTGCAGAAGTTGAGGATGCAATACATCATATGAAGAAAGGAAAAGCACCCGGGCTAGACATCTAACTCAAAGAAATCGAAGCACTGGGAGATTTTGGAATTGAAATAATAACTACACTTTTATATGATATTTATAATAGTGGGTATATTCCAAATGACTTTTTAAAATCTATATTTATAGCTCTGCCTAAGAAACCAGGCACTATAAAATGTGAAGATCATCGCACAATAAGTCTTTTGTGTCACATGACTAAGATTTTACTGAGAATAGTTATGAAAAGAATAAGAAACAAAATTAAACCATAAATCAGCGATGAACAATGTGGATTTGTAGAAGGAAAAGGTACAAACAATGCCATATATATTCTAAGGACATTGTCAGACATCTGGGTACGTGGATAACATCAGATGGAAGATGCATAATTGAGATAAGAAACAGAATATGACAGGCAAAAACTACATTTTATAAAATGGAGAGTAAGAAAAAGAATTCTTGCTAGCCATATACATCAAGTTTTAAAATATGGCTGTGAATCCTAGACAATCGGTAGGCAGGCCAAACAATTTCTTAAGGCTCAGAGATGAGGTTTTACAGAAGAATGTTTAGAATACCTTGGATAGCCAAATAGAGCAACTAAGAGGTTTTGAAGAGGCGGGAGCCCGAAGACAACATATCGCAGACATCAGATGGAAAAGATGGAAAATAGAACATGTTGTGACCACTGGAAAGATCCGTGGAAGGAAAGATAGAGAAAGACAACGAAAGAACACAATAAAAATAAATCCATAGAGAACCGCATAAAGAACATTAAATCTTTTCCGTGAAGACACTAGTTATAAGTAAATAAAAAGTGGAGGTAAAATCATTTATTAATTTTAAAAACTCGATGACACACACACACACACACACACACACACACACACACACACACACACACACACACACACACACACACACACACACACACATAACAACGCTCATGAAAACACAAGTGTCAGCCATTTTTCTTCAGCCTTCGCAAATCACGGGACCAGACCAGCTGCGCGGCCGATTAACCGGAGACGTACTTGGCTGACCCTGGTATTGGAGTCAAGATGCATGATAATGTTAGTGGCTGTCTGCTCGCATACGCCGGTTGAAACTGTCCACTTTTCTATATCAATTTAGTTATGTCACAGATGTTAACTCAAATGAACGGCTAACACACATAAACACGTATTTTAAAGAAATGACTAAGAGAATTGTATGGTAGGAAAAGGAGGAGGGAGCTCAAGGCGCCGGAACCTCTAGCTTCCAGCACCTATGATTGTGACCATTATATTGATAGCTGTATAGCGGATCCATGAATCTAAAGAATATCGCACTATTATAATTGCTTTAAAGACGAAGTTCCTCTGAATTTCTAACATACTGTACACATACTGATTTCAGCCAGTGAGAATACGACTCGTATTTATGGACCCAAAGACTGAGCAACTTGTTGGCGAGTACAGTCATCTCAAGCACAGCAATGGCAGGGAGGCAGAGACCATGTTGGAAATTTCACACTTGATTCGAAACATGCATTTTCTGAAACTGCACTTGACATACAGGTAATCTCCGAGATAAGAGTGTGTTGCTCATGCTGTTGTGTTTTCCAGTACAGGGGAGCTACAACAGTGGGCTAGAGGTCACTTGTTTGAATCCCCACTGAGGCATGGCCAGGCCTCAGTGTAATCTATGGCTGTGTCTCTGGTACCCCTCGCGTAAAACGTCTTTCTCTAAACCATTCATTGTCGAAACTGAATCTTGATTTGCCAAGACTGTGAAACGTGTTCACTAGCCTATTTGCTCAGACACACACACACGCATATATATTTTGCCTTTTAAAATATTATTTTATGTACTTTTTTGTTGTTGTTGTTGTTTGTGCATATTAGGCATCGTCTCGTGTATACACGCACGCACGCGGAACGATGTCTAATATACTGAAAGGGTACAGAACTCGAGCTTTGGGCCTAGCGTGCCCAACAGTTTGTCCAGAACGGGAAGGAAATCAAGAAACTATATTCAAGAAAATAATGTAATAAGGAAGTAATTCCTGATTAAGAACACAGCCGACAATTATAATAAAGTGAATCTCCACGTTGAGCTTAAGAGAACTAGTGGGCTTGTCTAAACTACGACCAGAAGGATTGAAGTGATTAGAAATAAAATGCTCCATTGTCTCTCAGATGCTGCCTGAATATCTTCTTCTTCTTCTTCGCGTTCACCAGCTGTACACTCTGGCGGAAAGTTCTGGTTGTTCGTCCACTTCTGAACTGCAGTCCTGCTCCAGAACCTGAGTGTTGTGCATCGGTTTTACAGATCTCATTCTCTTGAATACAGACTGTTGGTTCCTTGCCTCTCCGGCAGATGTACTCCAACTTCAAAGGAAGCTCCCCAATTGGTCGACTCTTACGACATGCTTTTGGGGAGGCAATGAGTCTATTCTTGTTTTCCCCTACAATGGGGCCCCGGAAACCACACGGGGGTGCCTGAATATGTTTGTTGAATGTCTCTAAGTCATTTCTGATACTCTCCTTCTTCATCGAGGTGCATTTGCCTGACAGGTAACGAACTAGCAGTTTGTATAAAAATGTAAACGTTAAACAGATTCTAGAACAGGGCTACAGTCTAGACGTGGACGAACAACCAGAACCTTCAACATGAGTTTACATCTGGTGAACGCGAAAGAGAAGAGGGCGATTTTATATATAATTGTGTGTGTGTGTGTGTGCTCGCGTGCGTGCGTGTGAGTATGTGTATTTTCATGTCTAACAGCTCTGCGTGTTTTTATGTCTCACAGCTCTGTGTGTTTTCATATCTCCCAGCTCTGTGTGTTTTCATGTCTAACAGCTCTGTGTGTTTTTATGTCTCCCAGCTCTGTGTGTTTTCATGTCTCCCAGCTCTGTGTGTTTTCATGTCTCCCAGCTCTGTGTGTTTTTATGTCTCACCGCTCTGTGTGTTTTCATATCTCACCGCTCTGTGTGTTTTTATGTCTCCCCGCTCGGTGTGTTTTTATGTCTCACCGTTCTGCATGTTTTCATGTCTCACATCTGTGCGTGTTTTTATGCCTCACATCTCTGTATGTTTTCATGCCTCACAGCTTTGTGTGTTTTCATATCTCACAGCTCAGTGTGTTTTCATATCTCCCAGCTCTGTGTGTTTTCATGTCTAACAGCTCTGTGTGTTTTTATGTCTCCCAGCTCTGTGTGTTTTCATGTCTCCCAGCTCTGTGTGTTTTCATGTCTCCCAGCTCTGTGTGTTTTTATGTCTCACCGCTCTGTGTGTTTTCATATCTCACCGCTCTGTGTGTTTTTATGTCTCCCCGCTCTGTGTGTTTTTATGTCTCACCGTTCTGCATGTTTTCATGTCTCACATCTGTGCGTGTTTTTATGCCTCACATCTCTGTATGTTTTCATGCCTCACAGCTTTGTGTGTTTTCATATCTCACATCTCTGTGTGTTTTCATGTCTCACAGCTCTGTGTGTTTTCATGTATCACAACTTTGTGTGTTTTCATGTCTCACAGCTCTGTGTGTTTTTATGTCTCACCGCTCTGTTTGTTTTTATGTCTCACATCTCTGTGTTTTTTTCATGTCTCACAGCTCTGTGTGTTTTTATGTCTCACAGCTCTGTGTGTTTTTATGTCTTACCGCTATGTGTGTTTTCATGTCTTACCGCTCTGTGTATTTTCATGTCTCATGGCTCTGTGTATTTTCATGTCCCATGGCTCTGTGTGTTTTCATGTCTCCCATCTCTGCGTGTTTTCATGTCTCCCAGCTCTGCGTTTTCATATCTCACAGCTCTGCGTGTTTTCATGTCTCCCATCTCTGCGTGTTTTCATGTCTCCCATGTCTGCGTGTTTTCATGTCTCCCAGCTCTGCGTGTTTTCATATCTCACAGCACTGCGTGTTTTCATGTCTCCCAGCTCTGTGTGTTTTCATGTCTCACAGCTCTGTGTGTTTTCATGTCTCCCAGCTCTGTGTGTTTTCATGTCTCACAGCTATGTGTGTTTTCATATCTCCCAGCTCTGTGTGTTTTCATGTCTCCCAGCTCTGTGTGTTTTCATGTCTCACAGCTCTGTGTGTTTTCATGTCTCACCGCTCTGTGTGTTTTCAAATCTCACAGCTCCACGTGTTTTCATATCTCACAGCTCTGTGTGTTTTCGTATCTCACAGCTCCACATGTTTTCATATCTCACAGCTCTGTGGTGCATGGTTTGCCTGATGCCACCCTGGAAGAGAGCCATGGTGGCGTCAAACGACTGAAGAAAGTCAGATACAGGCCCATGCCGATCACCTGGATCGATCTTGACCATCGAAAGCCCACCATTAAAGTTGTTGGTAAAGGATCCGTTTCGATTTTAATGTCATAAATTTGAGTCTGCAGATCTGCTTCTTCTTCTTTAGATCTTTATCCCCAGATATACAGTAAGTACTCAGCCAGCTCATTCATATTCTTTGCATTTGCATGCAGACCTTGCTTTCCTGGTTGTAGATTTTCATCATCATCATCAGGTGCCTTGCCAACTGTCGTGGGTGATCATGCCTCTCTATAATTTGCGATCTCCTGCAGTATGTACCAGTTCGTGTGCCGACACACCTCCATACCATGCAACAAGACTGTCAAGAATCTTCTCTCGTTGTCTTCCTCTATCCCTCCTTTCACAGATCTTTCCAATGGTCACAACATGTTCCATTTTTCCTCTTCTAATAACATGGCCGAAAAATGATGACTGTCTCCTTCTGATGTCTGTGAAGTTGTCTTAGGGCTCCCGCCTGTTTCAAAACCTCTTGGTTGCTCTTTGCTGTCTAAGGTATTTTAAGCATTATTCTACAAAATCACATCTCTGAGGCCTCCAAAAATTATTTGGCCTGCCTACCGATTGTCCCAGACTCACATCAACAGTTCTCGTTATGCCTGATGGCACATAAGGCTTCAGAGATGACTTTCCATGCTTTTCTGTTCTGTGCAATCTTCAGTGCAGCTTTCCATGTCAAAGATGCCACACTCAGGTCACATTCCATCGTTTGTCTCCATGTTGTTTTTGGGCACCCCTGTTTTCTCTTTCCCTCTGGTGTCCATGTGAGAGCTGTTTTGGCGGGTATATCAGGATTCATTCTCATAACGTGGCCAAGCCATTTCCATCTATTCTTGGTTATCATGCTGTCTAAAGTTTCTTGGTTTGTGACTTGAAGTAGTTTAGTGTTTGAGATTGTATCTCACCAGAAAATTTTGATAATTCTTCGTAGACTCCAGACTCACAGCCAGATGTTAATACTGGATGTATGTAGCAAGTAAGAATTCTTTTTTTTTTTTTTTACTTTCAGTGACAGAGATATATTGCACAAGATGTTCTTCGTTTTATAAAATGTAGTTTTTGCCTGTCCTATTCTCTTTCTAATCTCAGTAATGCATCTTTCATATGATGTTACCCATGGGCTCAGATACTGAAATTTCCGTACTTGTCCAAAGAAAAAAAAACACACACACACACCTAATTGAGTTTTATTACACACTTAGGAGTAATTCTTTCATGCCACCATTACTTCTGTCTTTCCAATATTTAAACTGAGGCCCATTCTTCCACTTTCTACCACCACAATGTCTATTATTTCCTGTTGTTCTTTCTGACTTGTTGCTATCAAGACAATGTCATCAGCACAACGTAAATTTTTTATATTATGCCCCCTAACCACAATTCCGGGCATTTCAGTTAAGGGTCTCATTATATATTCACTGTATAGTAAAAATAAAAAAGTGACAGTACACATCCTTATCCCATGCCCCTCTTAATGCACTGAAATGTACCTAAAAAGTTGTTAATTCTTATAGCTGCTGTTTGCTGCCAGTACATATTCTTTATTATTCGTAGATCTTCTCCATAAATGTTTAATTTTTTCAACAGTTTGATTACTTCTTTATGTTTCACACAGTCAAATGCTTTTGTATGTTTCGAGACATGATTTTCTAGGGATAATACAGCGGTGGTTTCCCATTGCCCTCCGCCAGTTTGTAAAATGGTTTGACTCCAATAGCTTTTGTCTAAAGAGACTTACCCTGCAAGGCAGCAGGAGGAAGATGTTGTGGTGTAGATTATACACGTGTGTTTTGGTTTTGTTTTGGACAGTCTTATATAACACCAATGTCTTTTACTCAGCTCTAGGAACTGATGCACATTTGACATTAAAGCTAAATAGTTTAGGTTTAGTACTAGATTATAAAGGGCATACTCATGACAACTCTGTGCTACCAGCGCCAAACTTTGACGTTATCAGAGGCTAAACTACAAACAATCTACTTATGTGAAATGAGATGCCTGAGGATGGCCGTCAACTTAACCATCCAAGGCACAGTGAGAAATGATATGATCAAACAGACTGTAGGAACACCACCATGTGGCTCCACCACCATGTGGCTCCACCACCATGACCCAAATTCTTTGAGAAACAGATCAAATGGTGTGGTCATGTCATTAGAATACAGCCACAACAACTAGCAGTATAGGCGGCACACAGGAACAGATCAACAACTACCAGTATAGGCGGCACACAGGAACAGATCTCATGTGAAAGCAAAAGTATCGATTGGCGACATTAAAGACCTTCTATATAGACAATAACCATTGCTTCTCATCAGGCAACTATCACAAATGGTTTATCCTCACATTTATTGCTGACTGACAAAAGTGGAAATTGACTATAATGATGACTAGTTTTAATTCTTTTGATTTTCAGATTTTCTAGCATTATAAAAACTCTTCTTGCCTGGTGTATGTTCTATGAATGTTTAGACAAAGTTGTTGTGATCGTTGATTGAGTCTGTTAACAAAACGCAGAACATTTTACTGATTATATTAAGCTTGTCTGTTGTTTCAGGTGAACAATTTGAATTGACACTAGCACCTGCATGTCCATCTCTCAAACCTGAAGACTTCATGGATGGAAATGGAGAAATACCTTTCATCTTAGGCACCTATGTCAGAGCTCTTGATACTTGTCCCAGTCAGCAACTCCAATTTAGTGCCCGTTTATTTCACTGGTTCAACCAGTCACTGCCCATTGAATGCTGCAGTAACATCAGCACTACTTGCTGAACTTGCTGGCTGCAGTAACATCAGCACTACTTGCTGAACTTGCTGGCTGCAGTAACATCAGCACTACTTGCTGAACTTGCTGGCTGCAGTAACATCAGCACTACTTGCTAAACTTGCTGGCTGCAGTAACATCAGCACTACTTGCTGAACTTGCTGGCTGCAGTAACATCAGCACTACTTGCTGAACTTGCTGGCTGCAGTAACATCAGCACTGCTTGCTGAACTTGCTGGCTGCAGTAACATCAGCACTACTTGCTGAACTTGCTGGCTGCAGTAACATCAGCACTACTTGCTGAACTTGCTGGCTGCAGTAACATCAGCACTACTTGCTGAACTTGCTGGCTGCAGAGTATACAGCGATTTCAACCCAGAAGTGATTTACAGTTCACTTGTGATATGTAATTAGATATAATAAATGATATGTGTCAGTGGTTGTCTTCTGTTATATTCTCAACTTTGAGTGAATATATTTTGTCACAAAATGAACAGAAAGTGGCATATTAGCTTTTCAAAATATTCTGTTTCTTCTTCTCACAGTCTATGTCTTGTGGCACAAGTCTCATCCTCCTTTACAGCCTTCTGTCATGTACTGCTGATAATTTCTGATACAGATGTAATTTTTTACCCTGTTGCCAATATGTCCAACATTTTCTCTCTGGTCTTGTCAAACTTTCCATCTTTACTGCTGTTACAATAATGTAACTTTTTTTTATGAGAAGTGCATAGAATGCTGATTTTCTTCTTCTGATGCATGTAATTCTTTTGTTCTTCTGCGTTTGTCCTCAAAGGGGTGGCTGTTTTATTGTGCTGTGGTCAACAGACTGGCATCTGTTGTACATTCTTCAACCCAATGCATTCGATTTTAGCAAACCCTTAATTAGTCGCATTTGCAGCATGCTTGTTAGGGGATACTGGGTCTTAGCTTTTCCTCTCGCAATGGAATCCCAAACCCACACAGAAAGACAGATTCATGTATAGATATATGATTTTCAACTACTTTTTTTTCTTGTATGACATGATCTATAAAAAAAAGAAAAAAAAAAGAATTATGTTTCTCATACAATAATTAAAATGAATGGCTTTTCTAATTTAAAGTAATTTTCTTTTTTAAATCTGTATCACACGTTTCTGCTGTAGTGATTCATTTGAAAATGTCAATGGTTTCATCAGGTCCACAGCAGAATAAACAGAGAAATAAAATGTACATAATAATTCTCAGGTTTGAGTTGACATTTATGCCATTTACATTTTTTACCAATATTAAAGTAAGTTTAATTACTTTTGAATATTTATTTCTCCTCTGTTTTTCCCCTCTGCTAAACATGCTTTTTTTCTTGCCGCCTATATGGCCACTAACAGTGATTGTTTTTTTGTATGGTTTTTTAAAAATATTTATTTACTTCTTGTTTAAATGAATAAACTTCTAGTCTGAAAATGATCCGGGTGAAATGTTTTAAGATAATCCTAATTATCAGAGGATTATAATGGATAAGAATCAATTTAATGTTGGCACTAGTTGTGAAGATTAACAAAGACTGGAAGGAACATCCCATCAACTGCACACAAACAAGAGATAATTAACATATAAATCATACAATCAGTAGCACCAGAGTGTTGGATTTGTTGACTTAGGGCTTACGGAGTGCTGATGGAATTGTACAGATTTGAAAGACAATCATTTGACCACTAATCTGACCACATGATAGCAAGAACTCTTTAACAGGGAACACAGCCAGAAGTTTCAACATTTATTCTAATATTTTAAAGACAGAAACACTCAGATAATTTAATATGCAAGACATAAATCAACAATGAACAGCAAATGATGCTCTTAGTAATACTAACATTAATTCTGTAATACTAGGTTTAGAAGACAAATGACAATATTTAAAAAACAAAAATATGTGTTTTATGTAAAACTATTCTACAGAAATGTGCAGCATACAGCACTGCATGCAGTTGCATGTCTGGACACAGTTGACCACACATGGATCATTGACTGTTGCTATGGGGTGCTGTTGCCACCTGTAGTTGAGCACTTATCCAGCTGGTTGTGTCACATGGATTCTGTGGTTCCAAACATTTCTAGGATGTCAGCTCTCTGTTTATTTTTACACTAGATTGAACAAGTATGTCTCTAGGTATATAAACTACAATGCTTGTTACACTTAATATTTTAGATAATCTATGCACCAAGCAGAAGATACTGCAGTGTTTTTTTCTTCTAATATTTAGAAACCATGAGTTGTTAACCCTTTGGCTTGGTACTATGGATATCGCAACCCTTCAGCCTTGATTCTATGATAAATACCGTAAATCTGAAAGAAATGTGGCTTTTCTGTTGTTAAAGCTATCAGTTAGTACAAGCAGAACTATTAACATTGTTCACACTGATAGTTTAAACAGTGTACACACAAGCAGATAAATTTAATAGTATACATACTAGATATTAGCTTTTACCATCCACAAGCTAGATAATAGCATTGACAGTGCATACACTAGAAAATAGCTTAAACTATGTACACACTAGAAAACAGCTTAAACAATGTACACACTAACTGAAAGTTTAGTGTATATACTAGCTGATAGATTCTAATAGCTTTTACAGTTACACACTAGCTAATAGTTTTAACACCGTACACACAAAGTACTAGCTTTAACTGTACTTACTAGCTGAATTATGTAACAGTGTAGACACTAGCTAATAGTTTTAACACCGTACACACAAAGTACTAGCTTTAACTGTACTTACTAGCTGAATGATGTAACAGTGTAGGCACTAGCTAATGGTTTTATCAATGAGTGCACTAGCTGATAGCTTTAACAGTGTGTATATTATTGCCTAGGCGGAGTCTGTGGTTTAGGCATTGCGAGTCCAACTCGTAATTCCAACGTACCGCGATCGAAACCCACTGTTGACTGTGTGAATTCTTATCATGGTATGTGGCGTTGCAGGTTGACCCAGCCTAAAATAGGTTACAGAATGTATGTCCTGGAGAGGTTAAGACAGCCGGCGTAATGCTGACCACATTACCCACCTAGTGCCGATTGGTCTGTAAAAATATGGGTGCTTTTTCCATATGACTGATGCAAAGGGATCTTTACTTACTTTACTATTACCCCGCACTTTTGACAGTGTACACACTAGCTAGATGCACTATCGCATACAACCTGTTCAGTACAGGTAAAAACTACAGTAAATTTTATTGAGTGACCACTGTTTACATGAATTTTTAAAAAACCCAGTTTATTGTACAAACTTATTAAACTAGAAATGAACATACTCATACACTTTTCAGTGTCCACAGATTCTAAGTGAAATTTGTTTCACAGCAAAAATATTCACAATTGTATAACATATGCTTTTTTTTCTAAACTGACATCAAGGAAAATGCCTATGCTATGTTTTCTGAACTGCTAGTCCAGCCTGTTGTCTCTCTGAACTGCTGCCTGAAGGTTTTTCCTTCGTAGCCCTCAATGGCTGTAAACTCCAGCAGAAAGTTCTGGTTCTTCATCAACTCCTGGACTTTGACCTCGATCCAAAATGTATGTTTTGCATGCACATCTGTATTACAGGTCTGGCTTATTGGTTCAGACTGTTGGTTTATTGCTTCTCATGCATGGGTGCACTCTGACCCTGAAGGAAACATCCCTAATTAGTTGCTTCCTACGTCAAGCTTGTTAGGAGGCAGTGGGTCTATTCTTTATTCTCCAAAATGGAGCCTTGGGACTCCAGAGGCACTTGAAGATTTGACAACCCGGTTCTCAAAGAGCTGCATGCTGCCAAAATCCACATGTTAAGAGAACAGCCAGGGTAACTGATATCGATTGCTTCGGCTGAGGTCTGGGGAGACATGAACACCAGCACCATCTGGCAAAACCCCTGATAATGCTGAGCAGAAAGGAAAACAGCACAGCATGACAATAAACAATTCTCAAAATTATGTTTTAATGTTCAAAACAGAATCATGCTTCCTGTCCATAGTTCATATTATCTTCATAAATATCACTGTCTTATGTTCACAAAAACATGAGTATTATCAAGACTAGCAGATAATAGTAACACATTAACCTACCATGCAAATTGTTGTTACAGATGACATATGACTAGTGACCCCAACCCATAGACTGACTGTAGCTGCAGTCATGAACCATCAGGACCTGGCATGAGCTAGTGAGAAGCATATACTCCAGTTGGAGTTGAAAATAGGAACAGAAGAAAAATTAACTTCTTCCTTCTTTGCTTTAGCATTTCGGGCAGTTGAGGTTTATTGCTACAGTTACCACCCATGTCTATTCACCTCTCTCTGGTTGGTCTTTACTCCACAATCTTCTTAGTCAGCCTCAAGGTCTACTCCAGTTTAATTCTTTAGTGTACAGTTTTTGTTATTGGAGCTTACTGCCAAAATAATGTAAGTAATGTACGTAAACTACCCAGTTTTACAACATAAAGTGCATTGGATATATGGTGCCAGTCTAACAATTTTAGATCAAATGACACTCAGTTAGTGATCTTATCAATATTTCATCAGTCACGAAATATTTCATTTTTTTTTTAAAAGAAAGGTTTATCTGGAAGTCTTAGCTGGTGAAACACACACATGTTCACAGTCTGTTGTGTTGTTACATGTAAAATGTTCACAGTCTGTTGTGTTGTTACATGTAAAATGTTCACAGTCTGTTGTGTTGTTACATGTAAAATGTTCACAGTCTGTTGTGTTGTTACATGTAAAATGTTCACAGTCTGTTGTGTTGTTCCATATAGTGATACACACACACATGTTCACCGTCGGTTGTATTGTTACATGTAACATGTAAAATGTTCAGTCTGTTGTGTTGTTACATGTAGTGATACATGTAAAATGTTCAGTCTGTTGTGTTGTTACATGTAGTGATACATGTAAAATGTTCAGTCTGTTGTGTTGTTACATGTAGTGATACATGTAAAATGTTCACAGTCTGTTGTGTTGTTACATGTAGTGATACATGTAAAATGTTCACAGTCTGTTGTGTTGTTACATGTAGTGATACATGTAAAACGTTCACTGTCTGTTGTGTTGTTACATGTAGTGATACATGTAAAATGTTCACAGTCTGTTGTGTTGTTACATGTAGTGATACATGTAAAATGTTCACTGTCTGTTGTGTTGTTACATGTAGTGATACATGTAAAATGTTCACAGTCTGTTGTGTTGTTACATGTAGTGATACATGTAAAATGTTCACAGTCTGTTGTGTTGTTACATGTAGTGATACATGTAAAATGTTCACAGTCTGTTGTGTTGTTACATGTAGTGATACATGTAAAATGTTCACAGTCTGTTGTGTTGTTACATGTAGTGATACATGTAAAACGTTCACTGTCTGTTGTGTTGTTACATGTAGTGATACATGTAAAATGTTCACAGTCTGTTGTGTTGTTACATGTAAAATGTTCACAGTCTGTTGTGTTGTTACATGTAAAATGTTCACAGTCTGTTGTGTTGTTACATGTAAAATGTTCACAGTCTGTTGTGTTGTTCCATATAGTGATACACACACACATGTTCACAGTCGGTTGTATTGTTACATGTAACATGTAAAATGTTCAGTCTGTTGTGTTGTTACATGTAGTGATACATGTAAAATGTTCAGTCTGTTGTGTTGTTACATGTAGTGATACATGTAAAATGTTCACAGTCTGTTGTGTTGTTACATGTAGTGATACCTGTAAAATGTTCACAGTCTGTTGTGTTGTTACATGTAGTGATACATGTAAAATGTTCACAGTCTGTTGTGTTGTTACATGTAGTGATACATGTAAAATGTTCAGTCTGTTGTGTTGTTACATGTAGTGATACATGTAAAATGTTCACAGTCTGTTGTGTTGTTACATGTAGTGATACATGTAAAATGTTCAGTCTGTTGTGTTGTTACATGTAGTGATACATGTAAAATGTTCAGTCTGTTGTGTTGTTACATGTAGTGATACATGTAAAATGTTCACAGTCTGTTGTGTTGTTACATGTAGTGATACATGTAAAACGTTCACTGTCTGTTGTGTTGTTACATGCATGCAGTGATAGTAACAAATGTTCACCAGCTGTTATGCTGTTCCATGTAGTGATACACATAAATATTCATGAACTGTTGTGTTGTTCATTATAGTGATACACACAAGTGTTCACTGGCTGTTGTTGTGTTCCATGCAAAATCTATCTGTATTATTTTGGTGAAAGCATCTATGTCTAGATCTTTATTAGAGCCAAACACTCAAAGATGGAATGTTCAAGAACCTGTAAGGATAAGCACGGATGAGACACTCTCTTGGGTGAGCTGTGATTGCACTCTTAGGTGCAGTTCTAACTTGTTTTTTTTTTTATTGTGCAGAAATATGAGAATCATGTCTGATTCTTCTTTGTCAGACGGTTTATGTTGGCTTGTTCTAGACCCGGCCACATAATTGTATGTTACCCTCTGAGTGTCTCTAGTGGTCATCTGTTCAAGTAAATTTTTTTTTTTTCAATAACAGGATAAGTAATTATTGTATGTTTTACTTGTCATGGACACATAACATGTTGAGTCTGTTATCCATACAAGATGTAATTATATTAGTGTTATAGCACAATGCTACATCTATTTAATATACATATATATGAGATGGTCCCGTTTTATGTCAGAAAACATCTTCCCTAAGAAGCACACAGAAAATGAACAGCTTACATTAACAGATAATGTGCCAGATTGTATTAGGGAAGTAGAAAATACAGAATAGACTGCAACATGAAAATGCAAAGTGTTATCGGTTTGTATTAGGTTAGTTGCGTATCCTTTACAGGATGTTGCAGAACCAACCCCAACAGCCCCTGGCTGTTGTGTGGTTTTTCTAGGCAAATTTATGTCTAGTAGTTTGCCATTGCTTTCTGGACGGTCAGCTTTCTTGATACCACTGTCGAAACCAACGCGAGGCGCATGGCCCGCAGCTGGGATCGAACCAGGCACCCCGGCATTACCAAGCGTTCGCATCGACTTAGCCACAGAGCCGACATCGGTTTGTATAGTGATTAAAATAAATATTCTTTATTTTTTCTCTAATGACAATTTACACAATACAAAGGTTAATGGCCAGTGGTATCAGGAAAATATCAAAGATTATGAAAAGTAATAAACAGTAAAGTTTTAATCAATAGGGAAAATCCTCATGCATATAGTGACAAACATTGACTAGAAAAAATATACACATATTTGAAACATCACTATGCTAAACTGGGAATCCTCACATAAAATAGAATTAGTGAATAAATGACAGACAGCAGCCTGAGATGCAACTCTAACACACAATGTAAACATTAGAAACCAAATTCATATTGTTGTTTGCTTATCAAACAGTCATTAAATTATATGACCATTGCAGTGTTAAATGGCTTTCTCCTGACCACAGACTGTTCAGCTTATATGGATTCTGTCTACACATCTTGTGTACTTTCTCTTTGTTTCTGTGGAGGGTATTTTTTAATCAAAATTTGCTGTGTTCAAGTCTGTCAATCTACTTTCTGGTTGTTTACCTGTCTTCTCAGTCATCCTCTCAGTCTGGTACCATTCAAGTCCCAAAATGTTTGCAAATTGGAGATATTCTATGAATTCAACATCATCTCAACTTCTAACATATTTCTGACCTATTTATGGGTTTTTCTGACTTCTGAAAGAAATTTACAATACAGTTAAACATCTAGTGGGGGTAATAGTTATGATTTGGTGAGAAATGTAACCATTATACAATTACATAGACACTGACATGCCTTTTCAAGACAAACCTCAACGGCTGGAGTAACCAATCATTCTGTGGTCTTGGGATCATTAGAAAATGTGGTCAATGAGAAAGCTGAAGTGTGTACTTTCAAGTTAGTATATGACAAGCATCAGCATTAGGATTTTCCCTGCTGCTGCTGCTGCTGCTGGTGACGAACTTGTGCAGGAGGATGATGTTGCTTCTTACTTGTGTTTACACCAAAACACAGATTAGCAGAATTATTTGATTTTGCGGATTTATTACACATTACTTAAGATGTACTTATGTATATGCCATTTTTGGTGTCATGATATAACATTTTAAAATGCTTATTTAATTATGTGAAGCTTCAACTCTATTTTGAAATTTATTATCAGAGGCTTTTAAACAAGTTGTTGTACTTTGTTGAAATAAACTCTTTTATAAAGTGTTCCATTACCCCCCCCCCCCCCCCAAGTAAACATGCACATTTATGGTGAAAAAAAGCAAGGTGATAAACTAACTACATTGTAGCCTAGTGAGCTGATACACAGAACTAAACTGATGAATATAGAAGCCACGCTGGCGATAGGAAGAAATGTTGTCAATTTCATTTTGGAGTACCAAAAAAAAAAAATGTTTGTATGGTTTGTATGAAAGCACCAAGCACAAATACAAATTAATTTTATCACAGGTCAAAAACTAGTTGTGCTTGCACATACTGGTTGGGTAAAATCAATGGCAAAATAATTTCAGTTCTGAAAAGTCTTCAAATCAATTTTGTACATCTACACTAAGGCTCCTTCCATATCATTGGGGATTAGACCAAGAAAAACATAAGTTCTTGCATTATACATAGAACCAGTAATAACATAGCTGTCGATCTGGAATATGGAATAAGTAGATAAATCCATTATGCAGAGAGAAAGGAGAGAGAGAGATAGAGAGAGAGAGAGAGTGAGAGAGAGAGAGAGAGAGAGAGAGAGAGAGAGAGAGAGAGAGAGAGGAGAAGATTCTTGTCAACCTTTTGTCATGTTAGCAAACTTATACTTGCTGCTGGACACTGTTAAGTTGTGGAAAAGCCTGATCACCCATGCCAGCCAGCAAGGTAACTGATGAAGATACTCAAGCTTGACTAATCCACTGATGTCTGCCAAAAAACATGAAAATGTGGGGAAATAACAAACACATTACATGCCATCAGATTTGTAAAAAAATTATACAGTCGTGAAAATATGTTACACAGTACATGACATGAAAGACACAAAAGCTATTTCAGGATAACCCTTAGAACTAAACACAAGTAAGCCATGTTTTGATGGAGAATATTTTTCCAATAGCAAAAGTCATGAGAACTGTACACTGAGACTTCACTGCCAAATAAAAATTGTCCATTTGTATTTAACTGATGTGTGAATGTTACAGTATATACTTAGGATAATAGCAGTTTCAGTTAGACAGTATAAACAGCAGCTAAATGTGTACTATTTGATAAACATTACTAAAATAATGAGAAAAAAATCTGTTTGTGGAAAAAATGTGTGCTATTACAGTGCAATGTAAAACATAAACAATACTTTTGAAAAGATGGAAGAAAACTATAACATTATATATCTCCAATGTTCTGATATGAGATTGTCACATAACAAACTGTACAAAAACATTTCAAATACATGCTCAAAAAAATGTGAAAAAAAATAAATTTATGAATGCAATGTCACCTTATATTTAACTCTTTCAGTCCCAAGTAATATACATCATATGTTTGTAGGTTACTACCCAGAAGCCCAATAAATGCAAGATGCCCTAAACTTATATCTCACTTTACTACGACTTAAGCCTTTGAGGTTAAACACACTGGGACTGAAAAAGTTAACAAGTATTGTGTGCATAACAAATGAGGAAATGTATATGAATCTATGCACCAAATAAATTTACAAAAAACCCCAGGAAAATAAAACTGCAACATCTATATTTTTAAACCCAAGAGTCATTGTAAAAGTCACATTTAATTCAGCACAAACAAGTAAGGGCATTATATAATTCACTGGGTTTTAGTTCAGTAGCGATACAGAAATTAAGTACAATAGTCTATTATCTGTGTATGTAAAACAGAAACTAAGTCATCTCTGAGCCAATCTGCTCATACCATTCGCAATGGTGAAACCTCTAATTTCTGTAGTCATTCAATAACTATCGTCTGTTCACACATGAGTTAGTTATTTCAACCATCACTTGATGTGACCAATAATTCAGTATGAAGCACATTTTTATACATTATTTGCTTTTCATCAGTAGATGATGATCTTTAATCATTCAGTAACAAGCAATTTTTCATTCATGATGAAAATATGGCTGACTGCAGTCGAGCTGGTATAAATTCACTGAACATTTATCGCTGAGTACCACAAAAAGGGGATACAAAAACTTTCTTGTCCTCTTGTGCTACTTATCAATAATTGTTGTTGCATACATTTTCAATTGTTAGTTACTCTGTGTGCTCCATTGAGCTTCCAAATTATAAGTTTCCCCACATTAATTTCTTGCTTCCAGTCATCAAGGGAAACCAAGGGAAACCCTACGTAGAACTATCATCAGGGAAAGCTCACTCATGGCCCACTCAAACATTCAAGACCTACAACAGATTGCAACGAACCTTTTACTTTCATATTTTGCTATCTACTGCTGCAACACTCCTATACAACACTTTGACTTACTGCATTGGAGTAACAATATTTGTTTTCTTCTACAACAGGTTTATTCAACTAAGTTTACTCACAGGCACAATTTTGAACGATGGGGATTGTCACGGGGGCAGTGGCAGGAGCCCTGGCACAGAATTATCATTATTTTAGTACAACTGGCAACAATCCATCTAGGGCCCCCGGGCCACCAATTGAACAGCTCGGCTTAGAAGTTTTCGTGAATATTTGATCACTAGTACACAAGGAAGTCATACGATTCTGAGTCAATTGTTTACTTAACATGAATGAAAAAGTCTTTTAATACTGTTTATCCCACACAAAGAGAATTTATTGCGCCTTGTTGAATTCTTCTTTTGTTTTGTTTTCATTTTATTTTCCACAGGGGAAATATCTGGATGCAAACAATACTTCTAATGTTACGGGTGCATATCAAGGCTGATTCCTTAATATTAACAACAACAAAAATAATCAATAAATAATGAGCTGACTCCTGAAGTTGACCCTGTGATTCAAGGAATCTGTGTGAACACAACACATTGCAAATATAGACTGTGAGCAGGTCAAGTGAAATAATTTCACATTATATTAATCTTATTTATTATTTTAAATTTGTAACCCTTATGTCTCTGCTTTAAAAAAATTAGTTTATAGTTTTTGCACAAATTTAAAATGTACGCTAGTCTGATATGAGTGATTACAATGTTAAGAACAATTAAAAATAAAAAAACTTTCCATAACCATATGCTAAAAAAGTTTAAAATGTTCCAAACTCCCCTTAGGGAGAGAGGCTCCAGCAGATCAGATTCTTCAATCAATCAGTTGCCGTCTCCACAGTGAAGGATGGCTGCAATTGATCTCCAACACGCTCTGTCTCTTGACCTGGTTGTACACTCACTCAGACTGCTGCCAGTCTGTCTCTTGACCTGGTTGTACACTCTCTCAGACTGCTGCCAGTCCATCTCTTGACCTGGTTGTACACTCTCTCAGACTTTTGCCAGTCCATCTCTTGACCTGGTTGTACACTCTCTCAGACTGCTGCCAGTCCCTCTCTTGACCTGGTTGTACACTCACTCAGACTGCTGCCAGTCTGTCTCTTGACCTGGTTGTACACTCCCTCAGACTGCTGCCAGTCCATCTTTAGACCTGGTTGTACACTCTCTCAGACTGCTGCCAGTCCATCTCTTGACCTGGTTGTACACTCTCTCAGACTTTTGCCAGTCCATCTCTTGACCTGGTTGTACACTCTCTCAGACTGCTGCCAGTCCCTCTCTTGACCTGGTTGTACACTCTCTCAGACTGCTGCCAGTCCCTCTCTTGACCTGGTTGTACACTCTCTCAGACTGCTGCCAGTCTCTCTCTTGACCTGGTTGTACACTCTCTCAGACTGCTGCCAGTCCTTCTCTTGACCTGGTTGTACACTCTCTCAGACTGCTGCCAGTCCTTCTCTTGACCTGGTTGTACACACTCTCAGACTGCTGCCAGTCCATCTCTTGACCTGGTTGTACACTCTCTCAGACTGCTGCCAGTCCATCTCTTGACCTGGTTGTACACTCTCTCAGACTGCTGCCCGTCCATCTCTTGACCTGGTTGTACACTCCCTCAGACTGCTACCAGTCCATCTCTTGACCTGGTTGTACACACTCTCAGACTGCTGCCCGTCCGTCTCTTGACCTGGTTGTACACTCCCTTAGACCTTAGACTGCTGCCAGTCCATCTTTTGACCTGGTTGTACACTCCCTCAGACTGCTGCCAGTCCATCTCTTGACCTGGTTGTACACACTCTCAGACTGCTGCCCATCCGTCTCTTGACCTGGTTGTACACTCCCTCAGACTGCTGCCAGTCCATCTTTTGATGTTGTCCTACAAATCACTTATAGTAATCTATGTGTTGACATTTGGTGAAGTTTTCAGTTACATGTGGATATTAAGCAATGAGCTTCAAACCATCATTCAATTCATGATCTTATATTTAAGACCACAAGTGAGTTAGTAAAAAAAAAAAATGTTTTCAAGCATGTATATTGAGAGATAATGATAGCCTAGCTAATTCTGATTGTAGAACACAATCACAAAGAGAAAACATAAAATTTTTTTTTTGGGGGGGGGGGGGGGGGGGCAGAATTGAGTTTTAGTCATTTCTTTTTTTGTGTGTGCTAATTAATAGATGATTGTCAACAATGTTCTCAGATGTGATCACCAGGGGTTCATGGCTAAACCATTCACATTCTTTAAAATGTACAGTCACAATTGAAAACACTGAAGACCGGATGTTACTGCATCAGATCGATTATTAACTAACAGTATTTGTATTCACTGACAAGTAGGAGGACAACACACTGTTTCCAAGAATCACATGGTTGTCAGCTGTTCCTGACTATTAACTTTCTCCATATCAGGCTCACTGCCATCATAAACACTCCAGCCATCCTCATTACCAGGCCCCTTGACAATAATTGTGGATACATGTGGCCCTTTCTGATGCTCTCCATTAGGGATCTGTGATGTGCTTCTGTTGAGTTCTGTGCTGGGATTGGAAGCATCTTCCTCATTCAAGTCATCATCACCAAGTTGACTGCCAAGTTCCTCCTCTAACTTTTGCACGTTTTCCTCATACTCTTTCCTGAATGCCTTCAGACTCTAAGTACAGAAATAGTTTAGTAAGAATTTGTGTAAAAATAATGTGACTGTGTTATTATACAATTATTCTTATTAAACAAGAGTTTAAACATTGTCTAAAATCCCAGTGGCATATCCTTACAGAGCTAGCCCAGCTTCATCAAATAGGACTAGATCAATTTAACAGCTATCTGGCATGGAAATGTGATAGAGAAAAGTGGTCACAGTTCTTCATTATTAAGTCATGACCTAATTTATTTGAAGACTTAACTTTTAGCTCCCAGTCAGCAGTAAATAGCATTTTGTTGTTGTTGTTGAGGTATATGAGTGTACTAACTACAGTACCATCATGAACACATACATGGTGGCTGGTTGTGAATCCTTTGAAATGCATTTTTGTTTATGTGTCTAGGCCCTAGGGGGTCTCTGAGGTGAAGTGGCCGGCTATTTGCCTCATGCTCTGAAGGTCATGCTTTCATTTCATGGCTGCACCATTTAGTTCATGACTGCAGTTTTTCCAGGAATCATCACCGGAGCTAAGAAGTTCGTGCTTTATGAAGCACTCAGCAGGTGGCTAGCCATTCTACAGAGAGGGACTGTCATATGGGATAAAATCCGGGGCAATGAAGTCGATCTTCTTGACTTTAACCTAACCTTGTCTAGGCCCTGAAAAGAGTAAGCATTTTTCACAGTTTCATGAAGAAATGTGTTTCTTGCAGTTTTCAGCATTGAAAGGTAAATACTGCAGACAGAGAAAAACTAATGAATATCAACATGCATTGGATCTTCTCTCCAAATCCAGAATCCAGTGGGATGTGGTGCTAGACAGTTTCTGTAACTTTATGACTGCAGTTGGCCATGTTTTGAGAGACTGGTGGGATTAGGCCTAAGTTGATAAATGTTTCCTCCACAAGCATTAGGTTTCACATTGTCAACAGACTCTAACCCAGTGCTTAAGGAGAAGCTTCATGTGCAGTGGAGACATTTTATATTAAAACTATGTCTATCTTTTACTCCACTTTCTCTTTTACCAACTCAGGTATTGAGGGAGACACATTGGCACCTCAGTATACGTATTTCACTCTTGGACATAAACAATTTTTACCATAAGAAGTAAAGGGAGAGTGATTTATCCATTCCCTTTAAAAAAATCTTTATGTTATTGTATATTGATGAAGAATAAAATAATTTATATATTGCCTAATAATAAAATACATAAATACAAAAGCAATTAAATTAAACAAAGTTAAAATGTAATCATGCTTCACCTTTCTGAGAAAAGCTGAGTGCCTGCTAGGATGGTATTGAGAATGGGAGGAGGAGCAGATGTTTTCATTCAGAATGAGAGTCTGCTTCCAGTAAAACTTCAGGAATCTGAAATTTTGGTGTTTTTAATCTTTTTGTTTGTCTCTTGTCACTACCTTGACATAATTGAGGCTCATTAGATTTGACTTTTACTAAAAATCTGTCCTAAGAACTGCCATCTCCTCATGATTCTAAATGTTAAATGTTGAATTGAGAATCAATATCAAAACACTCGGGACACTCCCATAAGCATTCCATCCCCATCTTCAGTAGCAAGCGAAGAGTTCCAATTCCGATGACACCAGTAACTGTCTGATTGTATATCCGTCTCGCCTTTCCCTCAAATGTTGAGTGTTGGCCAGATCCCGTGGTAACTCCACGCAGTGCCATTCTCCTAAGACCATAATGATCTATTTGTGCCTCTGGACTGTTCATTCACTCCCAGAGGGCCCTAACAACATCTAGCTTGTCATACATCAGTTCACCACCAAGTGGTGCAGAACCAGCCAGTCTATCTGTCTGCTTATTTTCCAACACACCGGTATAACCTGGAGAGAATATCCAAAGGATTTTAACTACCCGGGACCTGAAGTGATGCTTGCCACTCTGCATGGAGCATACCTGTCTCCACCTTTTTCAACACGCTCTGTGAGTCAGTTACAATCATGGCATGTGTGTACAGCTGATTCTCAAGCCAGCGGAAGGCAGCAGTGACTGCCTCCACCTCCCTTCTCAAACTAGACGTGATATCATATGCCAGACTTTGTTGAACTAAGCGACGTCCATTCGCTTTTGCAATGAACCCCATGCACTTCGTCTACCCCTCAACACATAGCCATCTGAATAGATAATCACATCACTTGGGGGGAATTTTCATAAATCATTTGTTGAAATTCTGATTTTGCAGTGCCAGCTGGCCAGTCCCTGCACTAACGCACAAAGTGATAAGAACCCTGACATTTTGACCCACTCCTCACCTCGCACAAATTTATCAAGCTTGTGCACAAGTCTAATTGTGTCTTCAGCTTGTGCCATCCAAGACCATAATCTATCACTGACAGGATCACATGCTGGAACATTGTGAACAACATTCTTTGTTCCATGTCCACTGCTGCCATAATCTTGAGAGCATTGAGTCCTTTTTAACATTTCACAACTGCCTCCACGTGATCCCTATAGGACAGGCTTCTATCAAAAATGATACCTAGGTACCTCAGTTTGCTTTCTCTTTTGATGTTTCTGTCATTAATTGTGAGTCTTGGAACATTAGCTCTCACAATTATATTCTTCCTTTTCTGGATTGATGACAGCACCCATTTCTGCACACCAGTCAATCACTTTGTCTACAGTTGCCTGTAGCTCTTAGGCTATCCGTTGCCTATTACTCCCCTGCCTGTATGCAAGAATATTTATCAGCAAATGATTATGGAAATGTGACATTGTCTGGTAATTCCAAACAATGCTAATTAGGGCTTTGTTGGGGTGATACTTTTCTGCAGTCATTGACATTTATCCATTTGGCAGATATGTCTTTAATAAATGAAAGAGGTAAACAAAGGCAGTGTGCTGTGTCACAACTCATGTTGACTCGTACAAGTTCTAGCATGCAGGATATTATTCCAAACAAAGAAGCACAATTTTTCATGTCAAAACAGGACATGTGCCAAGTTGAATGTATACCAGAGTGCAGATATACTGAGGTAACACTGTATAATGTTCTCCATCTTGATTTTCTGGCCACCTAGACCATAGCCATATCATACTGATGCATAGTTTCTCTTTTGTTATCTCTCTAGCTTTCTCTTGCTCTACCTTGTGCTCTATATCATCCTCCTCTTTTCTTGTATGTCTTATATAGCATGGAATCATAAGTTATTTTTTCTTTCTAAGTTTGTTTTGTGCTGACTTTTTCTCTTATAACCTCATTCCTGATTTTATCTCTTATGGTCACTCCTGCAGGCCTTCTCAGACATCTCATTTCCATGGTTACTAATTGTTATTGTGAGTGACCAAGTTTGACACTGGTAGCATAGAGTTGGAATAAATATGCTTTGTATGAGCTGTTTATTTGTGCTGATTGGTATTGTCTTATGCTGTAAGAGGGGGGGGGGGGAGGGGGCAGGCTATCCAAATAGTTGGTTTGTTTTACTGCACCTGATGTTAATTTCTTCATATAATTTCCCATGTTTTGTGAATGTTGTTCCCAATATTTAAACTCAGATGCCTCTTTAATGCCCTTGCACTCGACTGCTAAATTTAGGTTCTGCGTCTTTCTTCCTTTTGACATTACACCTACTGAATACTGAACATTAAATATGGCAGTCTTACCTCTTCTTTTTCTGTTGCAAGTTGTTTCTTGATCTCATCTATTTTGGCCTCTAGCTCATTTTGTCTCTTTTCCAATACCTCCTTCAACTGGAAATATAGACAATAATTGGTCAGGACTAATAACCTGCAAAAACAATTCAGTATGCTTTTCAATTTCCTGCACAGTGGCTTCAGTTTTCAGTCTCAGCAATTAATAAGTTACTGCATTATCTCAGCAGCATTGTCGGAGAGTGATTTGCTAAAATGAATCTAGATGGAACCCATCCTATCTAGTGAGCCTGAGCTCCTCTTGTTTCTCTGAAAACACCTGTACATAAACAGTACTGGAGTGTAGATAGTGCAGACATAGACCATGAAGCAGACCTTGCAAGCTTGGAGTTAAAGTCAGAGCAACATTAACTAGTAACCACTTGTATGCAGCCCAAACTAAGCGTCTGTCCAGAAAAGTGTTCCTTACCTAATGAAAGGTTGATAGGGAAGCAGTAAGAAGATGGTGTGTGTGTATGTAAGGGGTATTTTGTGATATGCAAGCAGGAAGAAAGTGGTGTGTATGTAAAGATATTTTGTGATAGGGAAGCAAGAAGAAGATGGTGTGTATGTAAAGATATTTTGTGATAGGGAAGCAAGAAGAAGATGGTGTGTATGTAAAGATATTTTGTGATAGGGAAGCACAAAATATCTTTACATACACACCATCTTCTTCTTGCTTCCCTATCACAAAATATCTTTACACACACACCATCTTCTTCTTGCTTCCCTATCACAAAATATCTTTACATACACACCATCTTCTTCTTGCTTGCATATCACAAAATATCTTTACATACACACCAGGAAGAAAGTGGTGTGTATGTAAAGATATTTTGTGATAGGGAAGCAAGAAGAAGATGGTGTGTATGTAAAGATATTTTGTGATAGGGAAGCAAGAAGAAGATGGTGAGAATGTATAGACATTTTGTGATAGGAAAGCAGGAAGAAGGTGGTGGGTATGTAAAGATATTTTGTGATAGGGAAGCAGGAAGAAGATGGTGTGTATGTAAAGATATTTTGTAATAGGGAAGCAAAAAGAAGATGGTGTGTATGTAAAGATATTTTGTGATAGGGAAGCAAGAAGAAGATGGTGTGTATGTAAAGATATTTTGTGATAGGGAAGCAGGAAGAAGATGGTGTGTGTATGTAAAGATATTTTGTGATAGGGAAGCAGGAAGAAGATGGTGTGTATGTAAGGGTATTTTGTGAGAAGTAAACCTGTTTTGTCATACAGGATCATTTGTGATGAACCTTGTTTAGAACTTCCCCATACATTTTCTCTGATCTTTATCTGAAAATGCCCTTGTGTTCACAGAAGTATTACTTCTAAAAAATGATATGTGATATAATTATTATGTAGATGTGTGGACTAATGTCAGCGCACCCCCCCCCCCCTTTCCCAACCCTGCAAAAAAATTAGGTAGATTACCTTTTGCCTCTCTATAACTGCAGTTTGGACATGCTTTTGCTGTGCTTCTCTTTTGATTCTGTTCAAAATCAAAGGAAAATTACAAATATGAATTACACAAGGATAATTTGGTAGAAACAGCATAAAAAATTTTGGATTATAGTTAAAACAAGTTTTTATTTTAGCAGTTTCTTTCAGTAATTTTTGGCACTTTGTGGGCTACATATTTTAATGAGTCTTTGCAAGTCATTTTACCAAATATTCTAGGAATTTATCATTAATTTGTTTTGACGGAGAAGGGTAACTTCACTACTTGACTTCCAATTATCTATTCTTTCTGTCAGAAGGCTGGTCTCATCGTTACACAAATTGAGTTGCAGCCTCTACGTCTATCAAGACATACCCTAAATTTTCCTACTTTATTCAAGATATACAACTTGTGGTGTCCGTATGCTTTTCCTGCTGGAATATTCTCTCGACCTCTAGACTGCCACCACGATCAACCAAACTATGTTCTTAATATAGAATCTAATATATCTAAGATAGAATCAATACTTTTATAACTTCAACATAATTTCAGAATTATAAGAGCACTAAACAGTATCAAAATTATTAAAGAATCTTCTTCTTCTTCTTCTTCTTTCGTTTGCTTGAAATAAATTATCTATATCTGCAATCTTGTCTCTAGTATAAACTTCACTGTCTTTTGTAATTCACTCAGTGAGCCTTAAAGTTTGACTTGCACCGATGTTTCTCTTGGCATTAAAGAATATTGTTTTTATGCTAACTTTTTTATATTTCAGAAGTGAGAGAAAGAAAATGCTAATATAAATTTCAAATCAGAGAATTGAAAGTGCACAGGCAAAAGCCATTTACTCTGCTTTCCAATCCCTGATTCATGATTTAGTTATTTGATATTCTCAGATAGCCTGGTCAGCAATATGGGCTACTCTCTATCATTTTCCACAGAAAGAAAAGGTCACAGACACTTAACTGCAGCATTTTCAGAGAATGGCTGAGGTCTTTAGGATGAAGAAAGAGGTCAACTGTTAAAATCTGTCAAGACTTTAGTGAAGCCATAAATGAGTTTTAATTCAGATACTTTTTTCAGTCAAGACAATAACCACAAGGGCTTATAACTCTTCAGAATGTATGTGCTCACATTGGCCATGGATCAGCAACAGTTTTGCTTAAAAAACTTCTACTGAAACAGTCATGAACTTTTTTTTTAACTAGACATGATTCTTGGATTAGTTCACAATAAACATAGAACAGATTAGAAGGTTTCTAAACTTAAATATTACAACCAAATACTTAGAATAAAGTGGGTCATTAAGAAGACTAATGACAACTTACACAATGTGAACAGTGCGGTAAAGAAATATCTAATTAACAATATCATATGCAAACAAACTCAAATACTTTGTAACTGAAGTACAAATCCAACAACAGTCAAACATGACTGCCTGTTTTACCAGGGCAGTTTAAAGTCAAAACCATATCTTTTTGTATACAGGGTTCTGGGTGCAGGTGACAAATGGAAGAAGCTTCAAGAATAAATTGAGTTAAGTAAGTAGAAAAAGACATGCAAAATAATTTTTAAAATGAGAATACTGGCTGCAAAGAACACCCCTCCGCAATAGCAAGCCATCTTCTAAAATCTTGACATGTGGTAACTAAGGACAACGCATTTCAAATCCTTTATACATCAACCAGTGGCAGAACACTAAGATTTCTTCAAGCTTCCGGGATTCATTACCTGCACCCGGACCTCTGTATACAGAAAGATATGGTTTGACTTTCCGGCTGCCCTGGTAAAATAGTCAGTCACGTTTGATTAAATACTTTGGTTTTTTAAATGTCATAATCGTTTAGAAATAACAGTAGTGAAAGACAGGGTTCCTGGAAGACAAGCTAGAGATCATCTACAATTATGGTGGCTAAAGGATACTTCAGACACCCAAATGATGAAAGTGCATGAAGCAGAATTGTTGAGAAAATGAGAGAATACATCTATGATATGAAGCAGTTGATTATAAAGCCTAATATTTGTTAAACTAACCTTGATAATTCCTGTTTATCCTTGTGCTTTTTGCCAAGCGTTTTCATGTGTTCTCTGCTTTGCAAATCCATTCTTTTCTTTAACTCAGTGACTTCATTATCATGAATCTCTTCTAGAGCTTTTATATGAGTTACAAGGTTGTCTTCTATCAATTTGTGCAGAATATCATAGATATGGTCATGATGTCTGATCCGTATCTCCAGTACCACCTGATAGTGTTCTTTGCACAGCTTCATCATACTCCGAGCATGGGAAGCCTTCATTTCTCTGTGCTGCATTTTGAACATATTTTTGACAACATTATTATTTAGATGACTTACATTTTCTGGAAAACAATTTCTTATTTAATTTTTTTTAAAGGATTTTTTTAAAACATATTTTGTACAAATAGATACAGTAGAAAATCTTTTACAACAGATTCTAGGGACAACCCAGTGGCTGTCGTCACAGTGAATGAATAAATTTTAGTCAATCAATCAACAATAATATCATTGCATTTGGGACATTCCCATACGTGCACCGTCGCATCCCTCAGTAACCAATAGAGAGTTGACATGCTAATAGTAGTACCAGCTGCAACCTGATTGAAAGTCTGCCTCTGTTTCCCCTTTAATGTTGAATATCTTCCAACAGCACCTTATCCCCCCCCTCCCCCGTTTAATAAGTCTTTCTCCCCATGAGGGTTCCAGGGCCCTATTTATGGGGAAAAAGAGAATACACCCACTGCCCTTACTCAAAATGCATGTCATAAGAGTTGACTCATTGGTAGCTTCCTTCAACATTTGAGTGCACCTTTCTGAGAGGCAAAGCACGAACAGTTTGCATACAAAGGACTCAGATCTCTCAAAGAGATCTGCATGCAACAATCAGGTTCTTGAGCAGGATTAAAGTCCAGAAGTGGATGAACAACCAGAACTTTCTGCCGAAGTTTACAGCTGGTGAACGTGAAGAAGAAGAATTAGTCTTTTAGTGTAGTATTCCCTATCTGTTCATTTGCACTGTCTATTTGATCATAGAGAGCCTCTACTATATCCACTTTATCATTTAGTAGCTCACCTAGAGGAGTAGTAACAGCTAGTCTATCAGCCAGCTTGTTACCTTGCACATCTGAATCTCTTGGACAGAAAACCCATGATATGCTTTTGATCTTGATCTTATCAATTGATACAAGCCACTTTGCATGTAGGACAACAGTTTCAATATTCTAAAGCCTGCTCTGTGAGTCTGTTACAAGTACAAAATGGCAGGCGCAGAGTTGCTCTCAAGCCACCGGAAAGCTGCCATTGCTACCTTGACCTCCATTCTCATACTTGATTAGCGACGCTGTACACAAGGTTCTCTGTTTTCAAGCAGTATCTATTCACCTTTGCAATAACCCCCACCCACTCTTTTTACCTCTTGCTACAGACCCATCTGTACATATTATGATGTCACCTGAGAGTGAATTTTTATTGATCAGTTCTTGCATTGCCGACCCTTTTTTACTACCTATCCACTCCCGGCACCCTCAGACCAAGGTAACTATCACTCTTTTGCAAGTCTCTTCTGGTGGGTAGCATTGTAACCCATTATTCACCATGCAATATCTTGTCAGTAGCACAAATAGTTTTGATCATGACTTCTGCCAGTGCCATACAACAGCCACCTCTTTTCTGCCATTGTCCCTTCTATTCCCTAAGGCCCCAAGCAGAAGGTTTTCCTAATCGTTGCGACTTTAAGATATATTTTTGCATCTAAAATTTTGTATTTCTCACATACAGATGGCAATGCAAGTATGTGCCTCATGCAGAAAATTGGAGTGTCTCATGTACATCCCAAAATGAAGCGCATGGCTTCATTTTGTATGCTTCCCAGCTTCTCTATTTGGGTATGAGATAATGTTAGCAGTCCAAACAATACTTCATCACAGAAATAATCAGTTGCTGGTCGAGTGTATAGAGCATTGTCTGTTCTATGTCCGCTGATGCCATCTCCTTCAAAGCACTGAGCCCTTTCCCTATCTTTAAAATGAATTTTTCCTCATGGTATTTGAAAGACAGACTCTGGTCACAGTAATTTCTAGATCATCATCAGGTGCCTTGCCGACTGTCGTGGGCGATCATGCCTCTCCACAATCTGTGATCTCCTGCAGCATGTATCAGTTCGTGTGCCGACACACTTCCATGCCATGCAACAAGACTGTCAAGAATCTTCTCTCGTTGTCTTCCTCTATCCCTCCTTCCAAAGATCTTTCCAGTAGTCACAAAATGTTATATTTTAGGATAAGTTGTATTCAGGCTCCCGCCTCTTTCAAAACCTCTTGGTTGCTCTTTTTGGCTGTCCAAGGCATTCTAAGTATTCTTCTGTAAAACCTTATCTCTGAAGCCTCAAGAAATTGTCTGGCCTGCCTACCAATTGTCCAGGATTCACAGCCATATGTTAAAACATTTCTAACTCTAGATATTGTAGTGAATTATCTCTCTTTATGTTATTGCCATTTATTGTCCAGCAACACATCTACAACAATTCTATTATTTGAAGAACACCACAATACCGGCCTTATCTGGGTTGATGACCAAGTTTGTTTCCTCATACCACTCACCTAACGTATCTTCCTTGAACTGCAGTTCTCTAGATATTTCTGTTCTATTTCTTCCCTGTGTGTAAACTAAGACATCCTTAGCAAAAGTCGAGATTCTCCCTATACCCACTGTCTTTACTGTCGCTGTCCTGCTTGTGTACACACTGAAAAGCACCGGAGAAATGGTAGAATCATGCGGCAGGCAAGTGTGATACTAGATGGTTCAGAGCATACAGGATTGCATACAGGATTGCTGCAATCCAACTGATAATCCATATACTGACCTCCATATCCATAAGTGTGTTGTGAACAGTAAAATGTCATATCTAACCATGCTTTTTGCATCTTCCTTGCTTGGTCTGTAACTTCCTAACTCTCTCTGTAAAAGTCTATGTTTTTGTTTTTAAGGTAATTTGCCTGCTACTATCTTTTCAAGAATCTTTTCAAAGGTATTCTGTAACATAATAATTCTATAATAATTCTATTTGGTGGGATCTTTATTTAGCTTTGGGAGCGTTATGAGGTAACTATGCAGCCAGTCCATTGGGACTGACGCTGTTGCAATACTGTTGTTAAAACACGACGCCATTTCTTCAAGTTCCTCATCACCTAAATTCTTCATATGACTATACCTAACTCCATCTGATCCATGAGTTACAGGCAACAGTAGATAAGGTGATCGACTGGTGTACAGAGATGAGTGCCGTAATCAACCCAGAAAAGGCAACCGTCATGTGGTGTTCTTTGGACAACAGGATTGTCAGAGGTGATGTTTTAAGTCTTAAAAAAAAATGGCAGGGACATCAAAAGAGACAGCAGACTGCAGTACTTGAGAATCACCTTTTGACAGAAGCTTGTCTTTCAAAGATCACATAGAGGAGGTTGTGACATAGGCTCAAAAAGGTCTGAATGCACTAAAGATAATGGCAGCAATGAGCATGGAGCAGAGAATGTTGTTCCCACTTTACCAGCACTTAATCATCTCAGTGATTGATTATGGACTGGGGTTACTGTCTCGAAGAGTCAGCTAGAGAAACTGGAGTGCATAAAGAATGAAGCTACGTGGGTGATCCTGGGATGTACAAGAGGCAAGACAGACATATAGCCAGATTATGACTGGCACCATAACTATTCGAACTCTGTGCTGGCTGCTGAAGATGAGGATGAAGCACACATGGGAATGCCCGAGTGCTGTGATGTCAGTTCTTGACTTAACTTAACTCAACTCAACCCATCTGGTTCAGGTGCACTATTTTTTATTTTTTTCAGCACATATTTTATATGGTTTACTTGCATGATGTTCTCATATGTCTTATCTCGGATTGTTCTAGTAAGATCACAAACAACAGCATTTCTGATGGTTCGGTCATTCTGATCAGTCTATTCTTAAAATCTGTTCAGAAAAGTTCTCCCTTCTCACTGTCAGTTGTCAGGACCTGGCCATTTTCACAGTAAATTGTAACAACTGAGCTAGGCCACTCCTTTTGGCACATTTGCCTACGCAGTAGCCAGAACTTACATATTGTTTTATCTCCCCCAGTCTTGCTCACTAACTGCTCCCATTTAACTTGTTTAGCATTTGCGGCACTTAACTTGAACTTAGCAGTCTTGGCTCTCTTTCTCTCTTCTGCTGCTTTCATCTCCACTTACGAAAAAAGAGGCAACCTTCGCATTCGCAGCCATTCTTTCATCACCACCCTTTTTACTTTATACACTTACTCCACCTCTGGTGTCTGCCATGGTGGCTAAATGAATTTACTCCTGGTGGCCCCTGACCATGCTCTTCTCCTAAGGTGCCCAACAAATGACCTAGTCTTGTCATATCTGAAGACTTTATGGGCCTTCTTTACTATTGTCTTGCCTAGTTTAAACAGCAGGACAGTAAAAGACAGGTGATCACTTCCATGATTACCATGTACACCCCATATAGTGTCAGCTTCTGCCATCTGCAAGACCAATGCAAGATCATTGCCAGTGTCTTCATCCCCTGTCCCTATTGCCAATCTTGTGTGTTTATCATCGTTGATACAGACAAACTCTGATTCCACCAGAGTGTGTTTCAAGGCTTTTCCTTGCCTATTTTCCCCTGACTAATCCCATTCATAGGCACGTGCATTAAAGTCCCCACACATAAGAACTCGATCACCTGGCAGTTGTTTAAAATATGTTATCCAATCCTTCTGCTCATTTTTAACAAAAGACTCTCCATGTGCAAACACATTTACAATGTTCCACTTAAAGCTCCCTGTCTCAGTCAGTATCCTTTGAAGATCTTTACTGCCCTGGTTCCATTGATTCATATCAAGTGCTGAATGTTGTATGCTATTTCTTACTAATATAGCTTGCCCACATTTTCCCTACCCCCCCCCCCCCCCTTCCTTGGATTGTTGTATCTAGTGTATCCTTCTTCTTCAGCAGTCCGAGCCCTTGAGGTTCATTTTTGCAGATATCACCCGCCTCCATTCATCTTTCTGGTTGGCCCTCTATTTCCAGTTGGTGACATCAAGTGTTTGCAGATCTGTATGGATTTTATCTCTCCATCGTCTTCTTGGTCTGCCTCATGGTCTATGACCATTCATCTCTCTAGTGTATACAGTTATTAGTTCTCTGTCATCTGATATTCTTTCAATATGCCCCACCCATTTAAGTCTATTAGCTCTCATGATGCCAGTGATCACTGGTGATTTAAACAGATTATGAATTTCATTGTTGCTTCTCACTCTCCATTCACTGCTGTTTGCATCTTTGATGGGTCCAAAGATTCGTCGTAAGACTCTGTTTTAGAAAACATGTAATAAGGCTTCATCTATTTTAGTTGTGCTCAAAGTTTCAGAGCCATATAAAACGAATGGTCTTATCAACGTTTGATATATTTTGATCTATGTGTTGCGAGACAGACACTTTGACTTTAGCAGATGTTGAAGGGCATACTATACTTTATTTCAGAACTAGCTGTACCCGGCCACGCGTTGCTGTGGCATAGTTTGGCTAAATGGAAAAGAAAGAAAATAGAAATTGCACATGTCTAATATGGTTACTGTCACAATCATTGTCTGCGCACATGCAGAGATAGTCTTCGATGCCCCCCCCCCCTTTCCCAAATCCACCTACTACTCGCTCCCTCATCAAAGGCTTTTGGAAAAGAAAGACATTAGAAATCGCTCGTGTCTAATATAGTTAATTTCACAATCATTCTCTGCACAGATATAGAGATAGTCTGGTTTGCCACTTTAGAACACTCAACATATAATTGCGTCTTTATATTAGTGGTCATTTAAATGGTATTATCAGCACAGTAAAAAAATGGTTATTTGGTTATCACATGCTAAAGCTGTTTGTATTTTTTTTAAGAGACGGAAGTAAAGCTTACTTCTGTACTTGTAAATAACCAAGTAAGTTGTTAAAAAATGAGAATAGCGGAGGTAGCGTTAGTAAAAATATAAACAAATTAGGAAATTAAAACTTTAAAATCATGCGTTAAGCTCTTTAAGTTAACAGTTTCTGTCATCACCACCTCCCCTCCCCCATCTGCTCTCTCTCTCATCGAAGGATTTGAAAGTCATCACCCAACAATATTTTTGTAACTGACATTGATATCCGGTAATGATGCGCTAGTGTAATATTTACCACACTATTCTTCAAGTACCAGTACAACTACTACCACCACCGCCACCACAAGAACTAAAATAATGTCACTGCTATCTGTTTTACTGTAGTAGTAGACAGGGAGTCGTGAGCCAGAGGATTTGGCACCGCAAGGCTAATGCTGTCAGCACGGACTGGTCAAGTTAGGATGTGTAATTTCGCTCCCCGACAGAAAAATGCCATCACCTTACCGGCGGTCTCCGGCATGACAGCACTATGGTGTAACTGCTCAATCACAACTACTACTACTGCTACTTTGAGTGGGTAAGGCAGTTACTTTGACTTATAGCTCTTTCAGTTACCAGTTTATGCTACCCCCCCCCCCCCCCAATTCACTGACTACTCTTTCCTTCATCGAAGTAGTTTGGAGAAAAAAACAAAGTGAAATGCAACGAAAACAGGAAAAATACACAATAATTACGAAATGAACGCTATGATAAACAACACAGCCTAATTCCAACGCAATATCAGAAGAAATAATTAAATCAAAATGAAAATAAATAGAAATCTACAAAAATTCAGCGTTACCATGCAGTCAGAAAGTTTGAAAAGAAATCATAAGTATGCAAAATGATCAATTTTAATTATCAACTGGTTTACCCACATACCTGTAAATTTTTTTTTTTTTTTATGGCCACATGGCAAGTGCTGTCACCACGACAGAGCATGTCTAGGTTTTATTTTGCTCCCGGGTTTAAAAAAAAAGGAAACTGCCGTACTGGGGATTCGAACCCTAGTCTCCCGCACGGGAACCCGGTGTACTAACCATTCAACCAGCCAACCACTGCTTCTGAACAAAGAAAAGATAAAACTATGCAAGATGTGTGTCCCGATTCTAACTCAACTCAGAACCGTAGGTAATTGTTTTCTCATTAACAGATATCCCAGAAATAAACTTCAAGTATTATTGAAATGGCACAATAATAGAAATCGTACGTGTCTAACACGGTAAATGTCGCAATAATTGCCTGCGCAGACATAGATCGCCCCCCCCCCCCCCCCCCCCCTTCTCTTCCTCTCTCTCAAATCCACTGACTACTCTCTAACTCATTGAACGTTGTTTGAAAAATAAGAAAATAGAAATTGTGTATAATATAGTTAACGTCACAATCAGCGATATAGAAAGAGTCTTGGTTTGCTGTACGGGCGGATGTAAAAAATGGAGCGTCCCGAGTCTACTGCGCATGCACTGTGAAAGTCGATTGCCCATGCGCATTTAATAACGTGGCTATAATTAAATGCCACTAAAAATTGAAATATTAGTTTCGAAGATTTTTGCATCAGATGTGGTCACCTATCTCTAACAATGACAGGTAGAATTTCAAACCATGATGGGTAAACATCCTGTACCAAAACAAACATATCCTGAAAATTTCAGCTAAATCGGTTGAGTAGTTTCCGAGTCTATAGCTCATAAACAAACACACAATCAAAGATTTTTATATATATATATATATAGTTAGTATTTAGATTATATTTCTTCTCTCAGCATGTTGGAGCAGTTAAAGTTTGCACCCAAGCACCTATATTTTTTCGTTCGTTTGGTTTTCATATTATCGACTTGTATGTGGCCGAAGTTTATATCCTTTCCCTATCTAGTTATTATCATGTATTCTGTCTTATCTGGATTGATAACTTATCCTATTATCTACTGTATCCTGGATAATTTAATATAGGCATCATAACTGCTTGCAGAATTAGGATGTCAAAATCATAAACTAATTTTTCTAAAATGGGTGCTATCTGCATTGCACTGAGGCATTTCCTACTCGGAAAAAATGTCACGCCCAATCTATCTGTTTTTTATCCAATTTTTTCTAACACCTGCGCTCCTCTTCCTCTTTCTTCTTTCATCCATGTTTTCTAATCCTTTAGAGCAACATTTCTACAATTACTGATGCAGGCTGAGCAGAGATAACTGACTAAAACACCCCTCCCCCCAATCCACTAAGAATGTATAGCCTGACAGCTCACAGTTTATGTCCAGGGCTTGCTGTGTTTATTAGAACCCAAACAACATTTTAAGTAGTTTTCGATGAGCTTGAAGGAGCAACCACAACATGCTATATCTTTTTTGACAGTGTTAGGAGACCTGATATATGCACTGGTGTTGTCACACTGATAGGTATGGCAAGTGTTTTCTGATATAATCACTGATCATTATTTGATAATACACGTAACCTATGACCTAGTCCTAGCAGTTAAATAGTGAATGAACAGTATGAGTTTTGAGGAACTTAAATGTCTCATGTACCAAATGAGTGGTTACCTAGTAATCTTAATCCATTTTCAAAACCAGGCAGGGATCTCTCACAGCTCAGCAGTTATAGAATCATTACCTTGCAAAATGTGTATGGCAAAGTGCCGGAAAAATTGTGGCGAAGAATTTGATGTTACACTTAGGAAGAATGGGCAAGCTACTGGATACCACGGGCAGCTATATACCATCGAAGGCATCATGGGATAATGCTGGTTCATTCGCATATGATGTGAATGAATGATTTCAGTGAAAGCAAGAAACAGTTGCTGTTGCGGCAATCTTGAAAATGCTCTTAATGGCGATGACCACACATCTGATGCAGTGCCTGATGGACTGTGATGTGAACTCTTATCTGGCTAATTGGATGGGGGCAGCATTGTTGGAAAGAACATTAGTATTTTGTTTAGGAACATGGAGATCGGACCCAATACGCATTTGCCCTTGCCTCCCACAGGGATCACCATTGTCACCTATCTTGTTCAACATATTATATATTCAGCAAGTCTGGCAAAAAATTTAGTCTATTGGACCAGGGTGAATTCTGATATTTGCAGATGATGTTTTAATGTATCCAAGCGGGTCAGATAGCCATGCCATGACCAGAGACTTGCAAAGTGTATTTCATGAGATGACAGAGTCATCTAGAGAAGCTAGTGTTTTGTGGTGCTCCTGAGAGGACTAATGCTTTCTGGGGCTCCTTAACTAACAGAATTGGTAAGGTTGACCTTAGTTATGAGTTATGAGTTGGATTGTCTTCATAGCACTACAGAAAAAAGACCTGCCTAGCATAACCATAAAGGGTATAAATACTGTATAAATGGACAGGTTAAAATACTTGGGTTTGACATTTTATCACAGTCTGTCCTACAAATATCATGTGGAGCAGACTGTGGTCAAATGCCAGCTGGCCTGGTAGCACTGAGGATGATGGTGGTGACACACATGGAACTGAAACTACTGGTCTTACTGTTTAATCATTTGGTCCTTTCAGTAATTGATTACGGCCTAGGAATTTCAACCCTGTCTACTTCACAGTGTACACAGTTTCAACAGATTCAAGAAATGATTATAATCGTCTTGGGTTGCACACGAGATACACCAATGAGGTATAAGCTTGGAATGACATTGATAAAGTCTAGACTGTTACTGGTGCAAGCTAAGGCCTTTATACGAGTTACCAGTGATGAAAGGAATCTACTGCATGGCAATCTGAGAGGAGACCGGTTGAAAAGAGGAAAGTCATGAATGGCAGATACCATCAGGACAGAAACCTCAGTGGAGAAAATTCACAAGGTCGACATGAACATGCCTAACAGCAGGTTCTGTCAGGTCATTATTACATTAGGAAGAGAATGTAGAGAGTGGTGTAACAGTATGGCAGAATTAGAGCTACAACAACTGATAGATGGAAACTGTGAGCTAGATGATGCAATAGTGCATACCGCTGGTTCTGTTCATCAGGTGTAAAATCTGGCTGGGGATTTTTAACTAGAATGAAGGGAAACATCATGGCAGATCAAAAAGGAGCTTTTTCACCTACAACTTCAAGCATGAGGATGGAAGTGGAAGCAACCTATACAGCTCTAAGGTTGAAAGCTGAAAATAAATAAGTTACTAGAGGAATTATTGTGTCTGATTCTCATCAGTACTGTGGAAGACTCAAAATGGACAAATGTGGCAGGAGTGAATATCAAGCATAGTACTTAAACATTGCAGGCAATGGTGTGGATATACTGTCTTGTATATGCAGGAGTGCAAAGAAATGAAAGAGCAGATCACAGGAACATTCATACTGGGCAAGCGAGACTGTGAAAACCATATATAAACAAATGTTTATAGAAGACATGAAGCTAAATAAAATAACGTGTAAGAATGTGTGAATGAAGAATTAGGAGTGGATCCAGCAAGGAAGGGCATGTGAGAGGAACAAACAATGTGGGTATAATCAGTGTGCTTACAGATAGCAACAATTAGCACCTACACATTAAGATATTTGCTGCAGGAGACGGAGCACCTACCGGTATGACCATTCTTAAATCAGTAAACAAGACCAAACTGTCTTTATAACTGACCACTTTATTTGATGCCTCCATTGCATTCTATTCTTTTGGGTTGGGTGCGGGGGTGGTAATAAGACATATATATTATATGAATAAAACTATTACCAGTCATTGTGATATTGGTTTGTAAAAATAAAATTTAAAAAACAAATTATATAAGTCGTCCCCATGTGGAATGCAATTTTTTGTTATTTGAAGCCCCACCCTGGCTTTCGCCGGAGGCCCTGAATATAGCCGGGTCATAAATATGGCCTAGGCCATAGATATGGCCATAACAGCTAAAAGGGGTTTCTGGGACCTCTCACGGGTGATCCTCATTCGCATGGTGGCACTTTGTGTCACCGGTTGTTTATTGCTTGTGTGATGTCCTGGTGGGTACCTACAAATAAAATATTCTTCAAAGTACTTTGTAGCTGAACATCATTAATAAAGCAAACTTACAGTATTTAAAAAAAAAAATACCTGGATACCTTCAGATCTTGAATGGTTAACAATTCTTGCAATTCGCCTTTCAACTGTGCTTGCTTCAGATCTGTGTTTGCACCTTCTTTGGCCAGTTTCTTGAGAACTTTGGAATGATGTTTCTCCATAGAGATTCTAGATTTTGTCTGGCTAGAGATGAGTTTTCCAAGAGCGAGCTGATGCTGCTCCTCCATTGTCTCACGTACCTGAAGAGAATGGAAATCAGTGATATCAGTTCTAGATTGTACAGAAACTAGTTATATCTATTGGTATCAACATGAATATTATGATATATAAACTGATCAGCAAAAATGGATGCTCCATTAACCTCAGCATCTTATCTGTAACACACATTAAAAAATCTTACAAGTCCACAAGGTATATTACATTTGAGGTATTTAGTTAATAACCTCTGTCCAAACAGATGACAATGTATAGTATAGGAAAAGTTATGACCCATTTGATCTGAAAAAAATGTTCAACAGTGCTCAGTACGAGGGAAGGGAGACAAAGCAGGCCAAGAAAGATCTGGATTAAAAATGTGTAGGACAGGACAAGCCTCAAACATGAAAACATCACGACTCATGTATCTGATCACCATAAGTAGAAAGACCTGCTAAAACAGTCCACTCAGTGATGCTTACCTTTCAAGTGGAAACTGGCTTCCTATCTAGAGCAAATCAACAATGCTTGTAAAATTGTTAATGTTAGGTTTGCCAGTATAAATTGGTATTTTATTTTCTGCAGTAATTACGATGCTTTCAATTATCTGTAATGATCTGGCAATCACAAATGGTACAGGCAAGTGTTAACAGTACAATTATTTTATAATATAACAATTATTTTGTAATATACTAATGAGATTATTATTTTCTCTGGTAAATCATAAGACATCTATAATAAGATCTAGATTGTGCAAGTAGCAGGTATACACAAAATAAGGAAATGTGTTAGCAAGAAGAAACAATGAAAATGAAAAATGAACATTGCAGTGGCACAATTCCCAAACAGAGACTGGCCACACCTAATGTAAGAAACATAATGAAAGAAGTAATAGTAATTTTGATTTATGCTTGTAACTGAGTCCATACTGCTCTCAAAGATATGACATCTAAGTCATGAAAGATTAAAAAATGTTCAGGTGCCATGATGTAGATGCATACAAGACATACAGACTTGGAGCCCAAAAGAATATCTTATTTTTTAACAACAATAAATAAGAGAGACAGCTTGAAACTGACAGGGGCCAAAAGCATGCCAGGACTTCTCTGCTGAATATACAAACATGGGAAGTTTAACTGCCTACACACAACTAACAAATAAATTGCCATTAAAATACTTTCTAAAATTTGGATAATGAGCAAAATTAGTAAATTTTGGTTGCAGTCACAAACACCTGGAACTAAGATTTTATGGGGCCTACATAACAGCTGAAGGAAGATGTATCAAATACATAAAATGCAGAATAGATCAACAACATAAGCCTTTAGCATGGTAAATGATATTCTATGCAATATGTTTTTTGTTTGCTGAGATGGGAAAAAGAGTTATTATAGAGCCAATGCAGGTGGAAGTGAATCATGGACAATCAATAGATTAGTGAGACATTTTTACATGAAAAAAAAATTAAAGATGATAGAAATTAATCTCTCTCTCTTTCACACACACACACACACACACACACTCATGCACGCATGCACACATGCACGTACGCATGCACGCACGCATCCACACATGCACAAACACACACACACAACTAATTATCTGTATCAGAAACAAACAATCCATATTTTCTGTCATGATAAGGTGAAAACTGAATTGTGTCTGGACAATAATGAAACTGGAATCAAGGACAAAGAGCGAAGACTGTGGACAGTTTGGAATCATAGTAAGCAGACACATGTGCATCTGAAAAAATCGGCAGCAGATGTGTCAGAAGGCTGTGGGCTTAACATGACACTGACTGCAAGAAAAAGAATGAACTAAAGTATAATACATGGCTCATGCAAAATACTACTGCAAGAAGATTAATGAACCAAAGGTGTAATACATGGCTTAAGAAAATATAGGACTCTAAAAAGAAAAATGAACTGAAGTGTAATACATGGCTTAAGAAATAGAGGACTAAAAGAAGAAAAATGAACTAAAGTATAATACATGGCTTAAGAAATATAAGACTCCAAGAAGAAGAATGAACTACAGGTGTAATACATGCCTTAAGTAATTATAGGACTCCAAGAAGAAGAATGAACTACAGGTGTAATACATGCCTTAAGAAATTATAGGACTCCAAGAAGAAGAATGAACTACAGGTGTAATACATGGCTTCAGAAATTATAAGACTCCAAGAACAAGAATGAACTACAGGTGTAATATATGGCTTAAGTAATTATAAGACTCCAAGAAGAAGAATGAACTACAAGTGTAATATATGGCTTAAGTAATTATAGACTCCAAGAAGAAGAATGAACTACAAGTGTAATATATGGCTTAAGTAATTATAGACTCCAAGAAGAAGAATGAACTACAAGTGTAATACATGGCTTAAGTAATTATAGACTCCAAGAAGAAGAATGAACTACAAGTGTAATATATGGCTTAAGTAATTATAGACTCCAAGAAGAAGAATGAACTACAAGTGTAATACATGGCTTAAGTAATTATAGACTCCAAGAAGAAGAATGAACTACAAGTGTAATATATGGCTTAAGTAATTATAGACTCCAAGAAGAAGAATGAACTACAAGTGTAATACATGGCTTAAGTAATTATAGACTCCAAGAAGAAGAATGAACTACAGGTGTAAACATGCCTTAAGAAATTATAGGACTCCAAGAAGAAGAATGAACTACAGGTGTAATACATGCCTTAAGAAATTATAGGACTCCAAGAAGAAGAATGAACTACAGGTGTAATACATGGCTTAAGTAATTAAAGGACTCCAAGAAGAAGAATGAACTACAGGTGTAATACATGCCTTAAGAAATTATAGGACTCCAAGAAGAAGAATGAACTACAGGTGTAATACATGCCTTAAGAAATTATAGGACTCCAAGAAGAAGAATGAACTACAGGTGTAATACATGGCTTAAGTAATTAAAGGACTCCAAGAAGAAGAATGAACTACAAGTGTAATACATGGCTTAAGTAATTATAGACTCCAAGAAGAAGAATGAACTACAAGTGTAATACATGCCTTAAGAAATTATAGGACTCCAAGAAGAAGAATGAACTACAAGTGTAATACATGGCTTAAGTAATTATAGACTCCAAGAAGAAGAATGAACTACAGGTGTAAACATGCCTTAAGAAATTATAGGACTCCAAGAAGAAGAATGAACTACAAGTGTAATACATGCCTTAAGAAATTATAGGACTCCAAGAAGAAGAATGAACTACAGGTGTAATACATGGCTTCAGAAATTATAGGACTCCAAGAAGAAGAATGAACTACAGGTGTAATACATGCCTTAAGAAATGCAAGACTCAAAGAAGAAGAAGAATGAACTAAAGGTGTAATGCATGGCTGAAGAAATTATAAAAATGAAAAGTATAATATGTGGTTTAAGAAATATAGGACAACCTTGTCATGTTTACGCTGAACAGTCTCAATTTCTTTGTCCCGCTTTGCTACTGCTTTCACAAAAGGTTTGGCTGTCTTCAGTTCTGATAGTGGAGTGGGGTTCAGGATGGATACTTCTGCTGTTAACAGGAAACATTCAAAAATTTACTTTCCATATGCTACTACATTTTTACCACACTTACAAAATATAAATTATACACATAAATTTAGGTAAAATGAATATTATCACAAAGAAGTATACATAAAGCACCAACCAAATCTACAGAATTGATGTGCACAATGTGTTGTTAATTTATTCATGCCACTCAAATAAAAACAGTGTACATTTAGACTGTACTCCAATAATTTTGTATCAGAACAAGGAAGGTCATCTTTAGTGGATTTTCAGGATTCTCTTCTTTTCAGGCCAGCTCTCTGTGATCGCCCCCCCCCCCTCCCCCCAAATCCCAGTTATGCTAACAATTTGAGGTATTCTTAATAAGGGCATCTAGCATTGATCCATCCTAAATGGTTTAATCCACTGCCATGGATGTTTACAGCTATCTCATCTACTAACTGTTGCAGAACCCAAAACTTATAAAAGACCATTATCGTAAATTCTTCCTTGATTTATAAACTTCTGCAGTATCCTCGGTTGTATTGAATCAATGCTTATAAGATGCTGTGTACCTCATTCTCTGAAATCATGGGTTCATATTACAGACTGCTTTATTTGGTCTACGAATGCAATTTTTAAAGATCCCTGGGGATGCTTGCTAGAGCAACGCAGTCTATTGTTTGCAACACTTAAAAGATGACAAGCCATTCTGTAGGGAGACCAAGCCATTCTGTAGGGAGACCAAGCCATTCTGTAGGGAGACCAAGCCATTCTGTAGGGAGACCAAGCCATTCTGTAGGGAGACCAAGCCATTCTGTAGGGAGACCAAGCCATTCTGTAGGGAGACCAAGCCATTCTGTAGGGAGACCAAGCCATTCTGTAGGGAGACCAAGCCATTCTGTAGGGAGACCAAGCCATATGGAATCAAACCCAGATGAAGTTGATACACTCAATTCTAAACCTTTCTTTATGATTGTTTATTGAATAACACTAGACTGCATTCACTGTGACTTGTTCAGGTGGCTGTCAACAGTCTTATTTATATGAGTGGCATTTTCTTTTTCACTTTGTGTGCTCTGAAAAAACAGAATAATTCCACCAAAGTTAAGACCCTTTGACTGCTCCAGTTCACCTTGTTTTGCATAATCTGAAAATGTTTTTCTTACAATATTTCATGTGGAACATGATGTTCCTCTTCATCTCTGCTGTCCCTCCCAAGTCTTACAAAATGCTATGATTCCAGGCGATAATTCTGCAGAATGGACTATCCAGTCATAAGACAACAATCTTTTAGTTACTTCTGACAATGCTTGGTATTTGTTGCAGCGTTACCATTTCTTGCTTTTTTATGGGTCACAGAAGCATGCAAGCAAAATGGGCATTTATTACAAGTTATTTTGTAGAGTAATCTTAAAATCTGGTTTAACGCCACTCCCCACCTCCCTTCTCCCCACCTCCCTTCTCCACACCTCCCTTCTCCCCACAGGCAAGATTGTTTCCCAACCAGCACAGATCTGGGATCACTCCGCTTTACCAGAGTAATTATTATAAAGGAAAAACAAGTGATGAGGAAGAGAACTGGTCACCCCACAACTGTTATGGCCTGAAATAAGCAAAAGCCTAATACATCACTTCCCAACTAAAAGCCACTATTTATACCTTTAAGCACAGCAAATAGAGAAATTGCCTCGAGATGTGCCAAAGCTAATCAAGTAATTGTGCAACTATCTCCCCTGTTGACACACAAGCAGATACCCCGGAGTGCTAAAGTGAACCTTATCAGAACATTTTTTGGCCAACACTATGTTATCAGTACCAAACGTGGAAACTTACATCCTTTAATGAATGTAGAATTGTACAACAGAGATGTAATGCCTTAGAAGAGCTGCATGAGTTTCAAGGAAAGACTCAATACGAAACCATAAAATCAGACAAATGCTAGGAATAAAGCCAGTTCTACAAGTCATCAAAGAACAACAAATGAAATGGTTTGGACATCTAACAAGAATGCCCTGGTACTATCTCCCACAGAAAGCCACATTGAAATGTTACAACTGGCACAGAGTGTGGGGAAGAACTAGGAAAATAAGGAGTGATGGCATAAAGAACAGCTTTACAGAAATGATCATCAATCTTAAAAGTGCTTTTGACAGAGCTCATCAATGAGCGTTACATCTTCCCCAACACTTCACTGAAGTACAGACATATTTCCATGGCACATGGTACTAGGGATAAGTCCAGCGTACCAACTGGAAAGTACTGCCATAATTATGATGCAGAAACTCAAGCCATCAAGATAGCGACAGAGAAACTGCTAAATACCAATCTTGGCTCACCAGTATATGGTAATGCTTTCAGATGCTAAATCCGTTCTTGAAGCACTCCAATCTAGGAAACTACCAGAATTGCAAACACTGCTGAGACAACTCAGCCTTAAGCGAAGTGTTGTAATGCACTGGATACCATCACATTGTGGAGTGCCTGGAAATGAGAAAGCTGATCAACTGGCAGGAGAAGATGCGACAAAGGACACCCAGATGTACCAGTCACATACCACCAAAAGAAAAGAATCATTAAATCAATCAGGAAGCCACCAGCCCCAGCACAAGACGGCTATTTTATTACGGACAGATCAGAACTTGTCATTATCCTCTGCCTCAGAACAGGGCACAACCGATTATGTAACCACATGTACACAAAAATTCAAGATAGGCGTATCAGCCATGTGCACCTGTGGAAAGGTGCTCCAGACAGCAGAGCATGTACTCCAGGACTGCACCAAATTTGACACATTAAGGCAAACCTTTTGGCCAGAAAGAACAACAGTGGAACGTCAACTCTGTGGACCACTGAATGAATTAACAACAGTGAAATTTATACAAGAGACAAAATTGCTTAATTGCTGATATAGACAACTTATTTCAGGCGAACGAAAGAAGAAGAAGAAGACTGAGGTACAGGGTGGAAGAGAGGAAGGAGAAGAACAACAATTAAATACTCTTTAGCATTTACACTAGAATCATTAAAAGTTATGAAGATTCTATTATTGGCAGTCACAGTCTCTTACTACTACATTATCTTTCTGCAGAAAATACCCTTGCGATTAGGTTAATGTTACATGCATGTCTTTCAACTAAGATTTGAATAGCTGTCTGTCTCTATTATTTATCTCTTGTTGAATTCATCCATATATTTCCAGTTTTCACAGTTATTGTTAAACACAGTTAGTAAACACATTCTTAATATCAAATGTTGTAAACATGCAGAATGTTGGTCTGTGTGTGCATTATGTTATAATGATTGTTGCCAAAACATTGGACATTTTTATGTGTGCTCAGTCCTCCACTGCAGAGTACCTATACTGACCTCTCCATGTAAATTTGGCTTATGTTTCTGATCCTGACCTCAAAGGCACAACAGACAAGCTTCATCAGGCATCACAGACATGCTTCATCAGGCATCGCAGACATGCTTCATCAGGCAACGCAGACATGCTTCACCAGGCAACGCAGACATGCTTTACCAGGCACCACAGACATCCTTCACCAGGCACTGCAGACATGCTTTACCAGGCACTGCAGACATGCTTCACCAGGCACCCCAGACATGCTTCACCAGGCACTACAGACATCCTTCACCAGGCAACACAGACATGCTAAACTAGGCGTCACAGACACGTTTCACCGGGCACCACAGACATGTTTCACCAGGCACCACAGACATGTTTCACCAGGCACCACAGACATGTTTCACCAGGCGACACAAACATGCTTCACCAGGCACCCTAGACATGCTTCACCAGGCACTACAGACATGTTTCACCAGGCACCACAGACATGCTTCACTAGGCACCACAGACATGCTTCACCAGGCACCACAGACATGCTTCCCCAGGCACCACAGACATGCTTCACCAGGCACTACAGACATCCTTCACCAGGCAACACAGACATGCTTCACTAGGCACCATAGACATGTTTCACTAGGCACCACAGACATGCTTCCCCAGGCACTGCAGACATGCTTCACCAGGCACTACAGACATGTTTTGCCAGGCACCACAGACATGCTTCACTTGGCACCACAGACATGCTTCACTTGGCACCACAGACATGCTTCACTAGGCACTGCTTGAAGACATATTGTCAGGTCAGTCTCAGAGACTCTTCATCACGTGTACATGTGTCTGTGTACATGCGTATGACTGCAATAACTGTGTATGTGTTTGTGTCAGTTAACTGTGTGTGTATGCATGTATACAAAAACTATTATAAGGGAAGTCAATGCATTTTTTCTAGAGAAAAACCATTGGAAACACTGCCAACAATGTCCAATTGAACAACAAAATTTAAAGACAAAACATCTAAAGCAACATTTCATACATAATCTGAAGAACAGGCCACAAACAACACTTACTAGATCCACTACTAGCCTGAGAGGTGGCAGACTGTGAACTCTCCTGCTTAGAAACAGGAAGATGAGTCTGTGAGCCTGTTCTATTGAATGAAGGCTTGGATTGATTGCCATCTGTGTTGTCAGAGTTAGGGAGCGGGTTCAAGCTCACATTTGGAGTACGGGTTATGACAGAGTTTTGCCGTTTGTTGCCACTGCCAGGTTGTTCTGCTGGTGGTCCTGTGACACTGACTGCTGTATAATTGACTGCAGTCTGGTCATTCTCCACCTGACTGACTGTAGTTGTAATTATAGTTATGTCCTGCTCTGGAGCCTGGAGACACACAGCACATTATAACTGGTTAAAAACTACAGTGTAAAATTTAAAAAAAAAATCCATTTGGGAAAGGAAGTGATTTTTTTTAAACAACACAAACTGTTTTAGACTCAAGAAGTAGTTACCAATATCAAATGTAAATCAAATTCTTTCATTCTAAGCAAATGATGCTTATGCTTACTATAGCATGTTAGTTTATGTATTGCTCTCAAAACAGTTCAGGAATAACTTTCTGGTCTCATGTTGTAATGCTATATTCTGCTGCTGTCAATGTATTTCTAATGTTAAATAATTATTTATTTACAATCTGTGAACCTTTTTTTGCAAGTCAAATAAAGGTTTTACTGAACTTTTCACAAGTGTTTACATTTCATTAGTGTTCAGGTTACTAATATAATTATTCTGTACATGTTTAAAGACTAAGTTACAAATCATTTCAACATTAACAGAAATGCCATGATAGATGCTGCTGTAAACAAATGAAGTACTCAGTGTTTGAAGTGTGCTGGTCCGTTTCCTTACTGGCTGCAGCTACAAAAAAACTGGAAACATCTCTGGCACCAATTTTATCAAGCTCGTAAATTCCAGGCTGCACAAGTGAGGTGGGGGAGGGGGGTTGATGGAAGGAGGAGAAGGGGGGGGGGGGGGGGGGGGTCACCATTACTGAAGTCAAGCACATCATATTTATAGGCACTTTATTTATGAGTATGCTACCAGACTCACAAAATGATCACATCTTTCACAGTTTGATTACTCACTTTGGTGTGAACTGCTGAGTTTTTCTGAAATGGAAAATTTGAAAAAAATCACACATTAATTTTGTGTTAATAACCTAATAAGTACTAGGAGTTTAAAATGAATCTTGTGTAAATGTTCTTGGTAAAAAGGATTGAACACATATGTTGAATGTTGAATCAAGAATTGACATCACAGCACTCGGGACACCCCCATAAGCACTCTGTCCCCATCTTCAGCAGCAAAACGATGAGTTCCATTCTGATGATACCATTAACTGTCTGACTGTATATTGCTCTTGCCCTTGCCTTGAGTGGTGAGCGTCGGTCAAATAGCCTGGTAACTCCCTGCAGCATCAGCACCACACTGTTCACTGACTCCCACAAGGCCCTCACAATAACTAATTTGTCATTCATCAATTCAACACCAAGTGTTGCAGAACCACCCGGTCTATCTGCCCATTCCTTTCCCAGTACACCGGCTGACCTGAAAAAAATATCCAAAGGATGCCAACTACCCAGGACCTCTAAAGTGATGCTTGCCACTCTGCATGGAGCATGCCTGTCTTCACTTTTCTCAACATGCTTTGTGAGTCAGTTACAATTACGGCATGTGTGTACAGCTGATTCCCAAGCTAGTGGAAGACAGCAGTGACTGCCCCCACCTCTATTCTCAAACTATACGTTGTGATATTATAATCTAGACTCTGTTTCACTGGGCGATGTCCATGTGCCTTTGCTATGAACCCTCATGTACTTCATTGGCCCCTCAGTGCAGAGCTATCTATAATTACATCACTTGGGCGCGAATTGTCAAAAATCATTTGTTGAACCTCTGATTCTGCAGCACCAGGGGCCAGTCCCTGCATAAGAACATGAATGGAAACAAAAGGCATGGATAACATCTGTAACTCTTACAATAAAAAAAGAAAGAAAAAGCAAAATAAGGGCAGACAGTAGAAACAATTATTAATAAACTACGAACATTCATTAACTGTGCTTGTGCACAATAAAGGGAGCTAAATAGTATGTTAGAATCATGAATTTTTAGCTTTTGGTGAGAACTGGCCAGGTTACAATGAATCAGGAGGTGAAGAAAAGATGGTCAATTCTTCTACTACATGAACCCACTGTGTTTAGCTAGTTCTCTCTGGCAATGTTTTTGTTTTAACTCATAAAGACTCAATGACTGTACTGTCATGTACATATTAAAAAGCTGCCGTAGCACCTGCCTAGAACTAAAGGCAAATGTTGAATATAATGTTCTCCAGACCCCATCTACAGTGGCTAACAGTTTCATTACAGTGATCTCAACAAAGGCAGCATGTAGCTTCTGTGTGCATGAGATTCTGGCCATTTTCAAATATCTATTCAGTTATCTTCATGACCTTGGAGTCAAGCTTGGTGAAGCACGTCTGTGCCATGTTGAATCTCAAGACAGCAGACATCAAAGTCTATTTCTTGTGTGAACAATCAGTAGAGGTGCCTTGGAGTGGCGGCTGTATCAGAAGACTGAGTACACATAGGAATGCCCAATATGCAGCGATATCAATAACATAACATCATCACTTGCATATTACCCACAACATTATTTGTTCTGATCAAAGATAACATCATCACTTGCATAAACATTCTCTACAACATTATTGTTTCTGATCAAAGATCACATGATCACTTGAACACACATTCTCTGCGACATTATTGTTTCCAATCAAAGATCACATCATCACATGAACAAAAATTCTCTACAACAATATTTGTTCTGATCAAAGATTACATCATCACTTGCACCAACTTTATCTACAACAATATTTGTTCTGATCAAAGATCACATCATTATTAATTTTTGAAAACAGAGTATTAGGATGAATCTTTAGAATGGAGAGTGAGAAGCAACAACGAAATTCACAATCTATTTAAATCACCACTATCACTGGCATCATGAAAGCTCATTTACTGAAATGGCTTGGGTATATTGATAGAATGTCAAAGGACAGAGAGGTTAAAAACTATATACACATGGGAGCTGAATGGTCCTAGACCACAAGGCAGACCAAGAAGATGATGGAGAGATAATGTCCAGACAGACCGACAAACACTTAGTGTCACCAACAGGAAAGAGAAAGCCAACCAGAGAGATGAATGGAGGTGGGTGATATCTGCAGCAATGAACCTCATGGGCTCAGAACGCTGAAGAAAAAAGTTTACATCATCACTTGAACAAACACTCTCTACAACATTATTTGTTCTGATCAAAGATCACATCTTCACAGTAACAAACATTCTCTACAACATTATTGGTGCTGATCAAAGATCACATCTTCACTTGAACAAACATTCTCTACAACATTTTTTGTTCTGATGAAAGATCACATGATCACTTACACAAAGATACTGGACATTATTTGTTCTGATGAAAGATCACATCATCCCTTGCACAAAGATACTGGACATTATTTGTTCTGATGAAAGATCACATCATCCCTTGCACAAAGATACTGGACATTATTTGTTCTGATGAAACATTACATGATCACTTGCACAAAGATACTAGACATTATTTGTTCTGATGAAAGATCACATCATCCCTTGCACAAAGATACTGGACATTATTTGTTCTGATGAAACATTACATGATCACTTGCACAAAGTTACTGGACATTATTTGTTCTGATGAAACATTACATGATCACTTGCACAAAGTTACTGGACATTATTTGTTCTGATGAAACATCACATGATCACTTACACAAAGATACTGGACATTATTTGTTCTGATGAAAGATCACATGATCACTTGCACAAAGATACTGGACATTATTTGCACTGAACAAAGATGACAATATCAACTATTCTGACACTCACCTCCTCCTCAAAGTCCTGTGTGAGAATCTCCAGTTGCTGTGAGTGCTTTTCCAGCAGGTTCGACTGATAAGCAATTGGGTTTGACAGGGCATCCGCATATGCTGTCACAAAGAGACAGACAGACAAGAACATTACACATACTCCAAAGAACAGAAATAGTAGAATATGTCATATAACAAGTTGTTTGTGGGCAGAAAACAGCACGTAAGTTTTATTGACTGTTAGCCCCTGTTCAAGCCATTAGTAAATTGAGAGATATGGTGCTATAAATAATTGTTAAATGCCTTTATTGGGTATCTATTTAACATAAAACAACACATTTTATGAAGAGAAGAAAAAATATAAAGTTTTAAGATTTTATTAACTTTCATGAGAAATGTATACTTTAGGCATAAAATGGTTAATTCATTTCATATATATTATTCACCCTAATACAGCTTTTGTGAAAACATTAATGATTTTCCTTCATACACATTTCTTTGTAAGATGATGTTAAATGCATTTTCTCCTGAATTAGGCAAAAACACACGTGTATGCAGGTATTCCCTTTAACTGAATAATACCAAAGGAACATATTCCAGCATTCATTGTGTCTAATTTTTTTCTGTGTCATTCATAAAGGGAGAACCCTATCTGACAGTTTATAAATACAGTTTCAAAGCCCAAAAATGTAATGTGTATTTAAAAAAAATTGTATTTATGACACAGCATTTCCAAGTGAAACATATAATGTGCAGCTTTGTTGGTGACTTCATGCCCCAATGTCTGTCATAAAATTTAAAAAAAATTTGTAACAAATAAGTTCAGTCCACATAAATATACCAGCAATTATATGCAAATGCAAGGTTATAAGACACACATTTTGGACTTTTAAATGCACACAGATTATTACCAGCCAGTTTATCTGGAATATAATCTTTGACCATGATGTGAACAAACAAACTTGGCATGAGAAGTGGTAAGTTACACTCATTTCTCAGTGGTATGTGACGATAGCCTGGTCTCAGTCCTTCCACGGGCAAAATATGATGGCCAATCATAGTTTTGTTCTGATCTTCATAGACAGCAATACGAATCGTGGCCAGATTTGGCAGAACAACCTGTGTTAACAAAAAGAAACCCATCCAAGTCATTGCATTTCTGATGCTAAAAACTAACAACTTCAGTTTCTTCTGTCTGCTTTTGTTTGACCTCTAAATGATAATTTTGTTGAATATTATTTTCTTTCCCCTAGTGCTTGCATATGCTATTTATGTTTTAGGGCTTCATCTATTAACTCCCATAAGTAAGAGAGAATGGGCGCCGAGCAGGGAAAAAGTATAATTATTTAATGATAGCAATAAAGTGAGCTCAGACATGAAAACACAAGTCTCTGAGCACCATGTCCTTAAGCCATGAGTGAATGTATACTCAGCTATGACTATAAATGTATATTAAACAAATATTGAGAGTTTTCACAGTTGTATGATAAAGAAATAACTCGCCCAAGTATTTATCTCTGTTTTCTGCTTGTTATTTTTCCATAAAGTCTTTAGGTTTTCACTAAGTTTACAAGTTTATTTCTTCTCAAAACAGGCTATATTTCCATCAGCTGTGTTCCTTACATTTTTCTCAGACATCGTGTTTCTGCTTCCATTAGATGTTTTTAAGCTTGCCAGCTTATAGTCCACGTTTCATATTCATGTGACAGTGTAGATTCTATACTGAATTTTAACATAAATTTCACCAGTGAAATTGAGATTTTTTTAAATTATTATGTTTGCTGAGATTTTTTAAAATTAATATGTTTCACATTTTGCAAAAGACCTCTTTTGTCAAATAAATTCTTGCTTGAATCTCAATACGGCCTCCTGTGTAGATGTTCCAAGACAGCTGCAGAAATTTTCTTGAGGATGACAATAACTGATATTTTATACAATTTATTTTGAAAACTAGTTGCATCCATAAAATATTGCATATCCTGTTAATTTTCAGCAATCAATACGGTATCTTCTTCTTCTTCATTTTCTTTCTCTTCTTCTGCATATTGAGCTCTTGAGGTTCTTTTCTGATAATATAGCCTCTATTCATCTAAGTGATTGCTCTTCTCCCTCCAACTGGTGACTCCAAGTGTTTGTTTCAGAGTAGCCGTCCATTTCAATCCATCCAAATTTGAGGCCTAGATATCTGTTTTGTGTTGAAATGAGAGTTTACAAAGGTTGTGTTGTCGGTCTCAGATTTTAATCCCTGACTTGGAAGACCAGGGTGTCTCTCTTTGTTTGTTCTGCATCGTCTGCGTCATATTTTGCATTATTTGCTAATCTTATACTGTAAACATTATTTACAGAAACAAGAAAAATATTTTAGCGTACAAATTCTATGAGTATATGCTTTATATGAATATATCCATTCTATGAATATATCCATGATAAGAATATATCCATGATATGAATATATCCATGATATGAATATATCCATGATATAAAACTGAAAAATGCTTTAATTACATTCAGGACAACACTAGACAATAAAAGGAGGAAGATGAAGTGGGTGGGTGTGGGGGGAAGGGCAGGGGTAACTGCTTTAACACTTGCATTTTCTTATGAACTAAAAAACCAGAGAAATGTATTTTAATTTAAGTCAAACACAATATATCTGGAAGACTTATGATCACATGATCTATTCATATAATAAACATAACAATAATAAATACTAACCTTTTTGAATACAAAAGGCTCTTCATCATACACTGGATTCAGACCATTGTTTACAACAGTTTTAGTCTTAAACCGTTTGCGAATAGTATCTGTTGGAAGGCCGTACATATCTACCTCCACATATGTTCCTACTTTTTTATCTGACAGAAACTGTCCAGAAATAATCTGTTAGGGCAAGGTAAAAAAAAACATTCCATATTTTAGAATTATATTCAGCTCTAGATATTGATTAAAGTTTCTTTAATTGTTCTTTAGGTTAGTGGCTAAAACTTTTTTTTTTCAAACTGTTATTGAATTAAACTCTTTCAATCCTAATTCGTATTTACTTCATTTTACTCTAATATTTTTAGGTTGAAAGAAAAATTTACAAGTACAAAGATGTTACAGCAATAATACTATTCATTAGTCAATAATTCAGACAGAATAAGCTAATGCAACAACCAACTGCAATAGAAGAGAGTCAAAAGATTATACTCTCTAAGATAAACTAATGACTGAAATGTGTACTATATGGTAGAGAAAGAGATAATAAAAGAAAACACTGTAGGAAGTATGCTATATTATTTCTGATATGCTAAAATGCTACTTATATAGCCTACGGACAGTTGTAGTGTTGTGATGAGACCCATGTTACTTATATAGCCTATAGACATTTGAAGTATTGTGATGAGACCCATGTTACTTATATAGCCTATAGACATTTGAAGTATTGTGATGAGACCCATGTTACTTATATAGCCTATAGACACTTGAAGTGTTGTGATAAGACCCATGTTACTTATATAGCCTATAGACATTTGAAGTGTTGTGATGAGACCCATGTTACTTATAGAGCCTATAGACACTTGAAGTGTTGTGATGAGACCCATGTTACTTATATAGCCTATAGACACTTAAAGTATTGTGATGAGACCCATGTTACTTATAGAGCCTATAGACACTTGAAGTGTTGTGATGAGACCCATGTTACTTATATAGCCTATAGACACTTAAAGTATTGTGATGAGACCCATGTTACTTATATAGCCTGTAGACACTTGAAGTGTTGTAATGAGACCCATGTTACTTATACTGCCTATAGACACTTGAAGTGTGATGAGACCCATGTTACTTATATAGCCTTTAGACACTTGAAGTATTGTGATGAGACCCATGTTACTTATATAGCCTTTAGACACTTGAAGTGTTGTGATGAGACCCATGTTACTTATATAGCCTATAGGCACATGAAGTATTGTGATGAGAACCATGTTACTTATATAGCCTATAGACACTTGAAGTGTGATGAGACCCATGGTACTTTTATAGCCTATAGACATTTAATTTATGGTGATGAGACCCATGTTACTTATATAGCCTACAGACACTTAATGTATGGTGATGAGACCCATGTTACTTTTATAGCCTATAGGCACATGAAGTATTGTGATGAGAACCATGTTACTTATATAGCCTAATGACACTTGAAGTGTGATGAGACCCATGGTACTTTTATAGCCTATAGACATTTAATGTATGGTGATGAGACCCATGTTACTTATATAGCCTACAGACATTTAATGTATGGTGATGAGACCGATGTTACTTATATAGCCTACAGACACTTGAAGTGTTGTGATGAGACCCATGTTACTTATATAGCCTATAGACACTTGAAGTGTCGTGATGAGACCCATGTTACTTATATAGCCTACAGACACTTGAAGTGTTGTGATGAGACCCATGTTACTTATATAGCCTACAGACACTTGAAGTGTTGTGATGAGACCCATGTTACTTATATAGCCTATAGACACTTGAAGTGTTGGGATGAGACCCATGTTACTTATATAGCCTATAGACACTTGAAGTGTTGTGATGAGACCCATGTTACTTATATAGCCTATAGACACTTGAAGTATTGTGATGAGACCCATATTACTTATATTGCCTACAGACACTTGAAGTGCTGTGATGAGACTCATGTTACTTATATAGTCTACAGACACTTGAAGTGTTGTGATGAGACCCCTTTTACTTATATAGCCTATAGACACTTGAAGTGTTGTGATGAGACCCATGTTACTTATATAGCCTATAGACACTTGAAGTGTCGTGATGAGACCCATGTTACTTATATAGCCTACAGACACTTGAAGTGTTGTGATGAGACCCATGTTACTTATATAGCCTACAGACACTTGAAGTGTTGTGATGAGACCCATGTTACTTATATAGCCTATAGACACTTGAAGTGTTGGGATGAGACCCATGTTACTTATATAGCCTATAGACACTTGAAGTGTTGTGATGAGACCCATGTTACTTATATAGCCTATAGACACTTGAAGTATTGTGATGAGACCCATATTACTTATATTGCCTACAGACACTTGAAGTGCTGTGATGAGACTCATGTTACTTATATAGTCTACAGACACTTGAAGTGTTGTGATGAGACCCCTTTTACTTATATAGCCTATAGACACTTGAAGTGTTGTGATGAGACCCATGTTACTTATATAGCCTGTAGACACTTGAAGTGTGATGAGACCCACGTTACTTATATAGCCTACAGACACTTGAAGTGTTGTGATGAGACCCATGTTACTTATATAGCCTACAGACACTTGAAGTGTGATGAGATCCACGTTACTTATATAGCCTACAGACACTTGAAGTGTGATGAGACCCATGTTACTTATATAGCCTACAGACACTTGAAGTGTGATGAGACCCACGTTACTTAAATAGCCTACAGACACTTGAAGTGTGATGAGACCCACGTTACTTATATAGCCTACAGACACTTGAAGTGTGATGAGACCCATGTTACTTATATTGCCTACAGACACTTGAAGTGTGATGAGACCCACGTTACTTATATAGCCTACAGACACTTGAAGTGTTGTGATGAGACTCATGTTACTTATATAGCCTGTAGACACTTGAAGGCAAACCCATACATGAGGAGGGCAAGATCAGAGAAAGGTGGAAAGAATATTTTCAGACTCTTCTGAATGTAACAGGAAATAAGGAAACAGTACCATTCACACCCAGATGTACAAACGAAGAACAGCCTACAATAATCGAACAAGAAGTCAGAGAAGCAATCAGATGCAGTCCCAAAAATAAGGCATCAGGTGTCGATGGAATATCAGCCGAGGCAATACAGGCTTGTGGAGAAATTAGAGTCACCTGGCTACTCCACATATTTAGGAAAGCCTGGAATGAGAGAACCGCACCAATAGACTGGCAAAGAGCCCTTATAGTCCCAATTTGGAAAAGAAAAGGTAATAAGCAAGATTGTAACAATTACAGAGGCATCTCCCTTCTAAGCCACGTAGGAAAAATATTTGCCAAAATTCTGGAACAACGAATTAGATCCGTTGTAGAACCGATCCTGAGCCCATCACAGGTCGGATTTAGGAAAGGAAGAGGGTGTACTGACGCTATTTTTGCTTTAAGACAAGTTAGCGAAAAGACAATAGAACACAGACATCAAATGAACATCGCTTTCATAGATCAAGAAAAAGATTTCGATAGAGTAAACAGAAATTTATTATGGAAAGTTCTTGAAAACTACGGTATAAATGGAACAATTTTAGATTGTGTTAGGGCTATTTATAGACAAAGTGAAAGCGCCATTAGAACAAGAGCTGGCATCACAGACTGGTTCCCAGTAACATCATGAGTAAGACAAGGTTGTGTATTATCACCTTTACTTTTCATAATATTTTTGGACAATTTTAATAAAATAGACATAACACCAACAGATGTCGATAAACAGGAGGACTTCAATGAGTTGCTCTTTGCTGACAATTAATGCATATTTCACAGTGATAGTAAACAGCTGCAAGACCACATAAACCTACTACACGACAGTTGCCTCAAGCATCATATGAAGATCAATACTGAAAAGACAGAGGTCATGAGCATAAGTAGAGAGCAACAGACCATCGACATAAAGATTCTAGATCACAGCTTAAAACAAGTGCAAGAATTTAAATACTTGGGAAGTATCTTTACATTCAATGGTAAAATAGACAGAGAGATCGAAGCAAGAATCCAACAAGCCAACAATGTCGCATACCAGCTTGCCCCAATTTTAAAACACCCTGCTGTCCCAGCTGAGATAAAAAGACAAATTATAAATACAATCTTTATACCGACATTAGGTTATCAATGTCAGACTTGGACATTAACAAAAGAACACGAGAGAAGACTAACCACCTGTGAAATGAGATGTTTGAGAATGGCTGCGAAAAAAACCAGAAGAGATCGAGTGAGAAACGATGTGATCACAAGAACTATTGGAACCATACCCATCGTTAAATTTATTGAGAAACAAAGAATGAAATGGTTTGGTCACCTAATGAGAATGGAACCAACAATGCCAGCATCAAGAGCATACAACATGAAAATCGAAACACCAAGAGGCAGGGGAAGACCAAGAAGAAGATGGATTGAAGGAGTCACGGACAACTTGAGACTTCATAACATCACGGCATATGAAGCGACTGAGCGCGCCCTGGCTCGGTTGCTGATCATCTGATAGACTGCGACGCCTAGCGGCACAAGCAGATTTTGACAAAAGAAGAAGAAAGAAGACACTTGAAGTGTGATGAGACCCACGTTACTTATATAGCCTACAGACACTTGAAGTGTTGTGATGAGACCCATGTTACTTATATAGCCTACAGACACTTGAAGTGTTGTGATGAGACCCATTTTACCTATATAGTCTATAGACACTTGACTGAGTTAGGAGCCTGTCCTACTACTAGGCGCATACACCAGGTGGTGGATGGTGGAAAGGCCTCTAGATATAGAGGTTAGCCATGAATATACTAAACAAGTGGCCGTGGATCAAAACAGGTGATGGTCATTGAGAGGAGGCGAGTTAGTTGGTGGGACAGCTAACTCTTGTAAAATACCTCAAAACTCTACGACATGGCCATTGGCAGGTAAGAGGCGCCATAAACTCTAGAAAAAGTAAATGGTAGAAACATCCTGAACATTGGTACATGGAATGTCAGAACACTCGTACAAAATGGAAAGCTGGATAACATCAATATAGAAATGAAAAGAATAAACATCAACATATTAGGAATTAGTGAAATGCGATGGCCAGGAGCAGGGGAAAAGTATTCAGATCAGCACAGAATTATTTACTCGGGTGGGAAGGAATATAGTAAGGGAGTTTGTATTATTTTGGATCCAAAAAACTCAAAAACTGTGAAAGGATTTTGTACAATATCAGATAGAGCACTATTAGTAAACCTTTGCGGCAGACCGTTTGACATCAACTTAGTACAGATTTATGCCCCGACAGCAGATAGTTCAGAGAAAGATACTGACGCATTTTATGACGAGTTAGACATGGCTGTTGATCAATGAAAAAATTGTGAAGGAACAATGGTACTTGGAGATTTCAACGCAAAAAAGGGAAGTGAAAAAGTGTACAGAATAACGGGAAAAAATGTGAGAGGTGACAGATTAATAGCATGGGCTGAGTCGCGCAGCATGATAATAGGTAACACCTGGTTTAAACACCATCCTCAAAGATTGTGAACTTGGAAAAGTCCTGGTGATAATGTCCGCAGTCAGATTGATTATATTTTGATTTCAAAAAGATTTCGGAACAGCTTAGTTGAAGCAAAAACTAGACCAGGGGCATACTGCTTTAGTGACCATGTTCCGGTTGTAGGAAAAATTAGAATTAAACTATAGAACATTATAAAAACACCACAGAACATCAAGTTAAATTTAGGAATTCTTAGAACAAAATAAAGAAATTAAGGTACAGTACAATGTCACTGTCAAAACCGGTATAATGCAATGGAAATTATACAGACTATTGATGAACAGTGGGATATGTTGCATGAGTCAATTCAGCAGACAGCAAAAGAGACAATCCCACCAACCCATAGAGTTGCAAAAAAGAAATGGATATCAACTGAAATTCTGCAGTTGATGGATGAAAGAAGGAAGAAAAAGAATGATAAAGATGAATACTCTAGAATACAAAAAAAAAATGGTGAACAAATGCAAAGTGTCTAAAGAAGCTTGGCTGAATCAAATGTGTACAGAGATTGGGGAAAATCACAGAAAAGACTCACATTCCATGTACCAACAGATAAATATGTTAACAGAAAAAACAACTCAAAAGATGGTGACTTTTTAATGGGACATAGTAATATAATTAACAGATGGACAGAGTATATAGGGGAATTGTATGATGATAATAAACCAGATGTAGAATTGCAGACCAACAATGATGGTCCACCAATAATGACTGCAGGCGTTGAGGATGCAATACATCATATGAAGAAAGGAAAAGCACCCGGCCAGACAACATCTCACTGGAAGAAATCAAAGCACTGAGAGATTTTGGAATTGAAATAATAACTACACTTTTAAATGATATTTATAATAGTGGGTACATTCCAAATGACCTTCTAAAATCCATATTTATAGCTCTGCCAAAGAAACCAGGCACTTTAAAATGTGAAGAACATCGCACAATAAGTCTTATGAGTCACATGACTAAGATTTTACTGAGAATAGTTATGAGAAGAATAAGAAACAGAATTAAACCAGAAATCAGCGATGAACAATGTGGATTTGTGGAAGGAAAAGGTACAAACAATGCCATATACATACTAAAGACATTGTCAGAAAGAGCTATAGAAGTAAAGACTGATTTGTACTTATGCTTCATAGACTATACTAAAGCATTTGACTGTGTGAAGCATGAAGAAGTAATCATAGTGTTTAAAAAAATATTAATTCATGGAAAAGATCTACGAATAATAAAGAATATGTATTGGCAGCAAACAGCAGCTAAAAGAATTAACAACTGTTTAGGTACATTTCAAACCATAAAGAGGGGCGTACGACAAGGATGTGTACTGTCACCTGATTTGTTTTCTCTAAACAGTGAATATATAACAAGAGCTTTAATTGGTATGCCCGGAATTGTGGTTGGGTGGGCACAATATAAACAATTTACGTTATGCTGATGACACAGTCTTGATAGCAACAAGTCAGAAAGAACTACAGGAAATGATAGACATTGTGGTGTTAGAAAGTGGAAGAATGGGCCTCAGTTTGAATAATGGGAAGACAGAAGTAATGGTGGTATCAAAGAAATGAATTATTCATAAAAGTGTAATAAAAGTCGATGGTGTTATTTTGGGACAAGTACAGAAATTTAAGTATCTGGACACATGGAGACCATGTTACTTAAATAATCTATAGACACTTGAAGTGTTGTGATGAGACCATGCTACTTAAATAATCTATAGACACTTGAAGTGTCGTGATGAGACCATGTTACTTAAATAATCTATAGACACTTGAAGTGTTGTGATGAGACCATGTTACTTAAATAATCTATAGACACTTGAAGTGTTGTGATGAGACCAAATTACTTAAATAATCTAAAGACACTTGAAGTGTTGTGATGAGAGCATGCTACTTATAAAGGCTATGAAGACTTGAAGTGTTGTGATGAGAGCATGTTACTTATAAAAGCTATGAAGACTTGAAGTGTTGTGATGAGACCATGTTACTTATAAAGGCTATGAAGACTTCAAGTGTTGTGATGAGACCATGTTACTTATAAAGGCTATGAAGACTTGAAGTGTTGTGATGAGACCAGGTTACTTATAAAGGCTATGAAGACTTGAAGTGTTGTGATGAGACCATGTTACTTATAAAGGCTATGAAGACTTGAAGTGCTGTGATGAGGCCCATGATCTCCTCAATACTCCCCGCTGCACCAGATTGTGATATTCAATTGTTGTGTTCCAAATTGTACAAGTGTTCTCATAAGGTCTTAACTACGTCTGCAATATCCTGCATCAATATTCCACTAAGTTGTGCAGAGTCTGTCCACCTGCTCATTTTCGATTACACAGGCATGACCTGAAGAAAAGATCAAGACAATGCTCTTCACCACTGACCTTCAAAGTGAAGCATGCCCCTCTGCATGAAGCACATCTATCCCCGCCTTTCTCTGCAAGCTTTCTGGGTCAGTTGCAATTATGATGTGTGTGTGTGTGTGTGTCTATCATGGTCATTTGCCAGCAGAAAGCTGCAGTGACCACCTCCAATTCCATTCTTAACCAGAATGTTGTGGTATCATATGTAAGGCTCTCCTGCACCAAACGTTGACCTTAGATTTTGCCAAGAACCCCCAGGCACTTCTTTTTTCTCTTGACACCAAACCATCTGTAAAAATATCACATTACTCCAGCGAGCGAGCATTATCTTGAATAAATTGCTGAATTTCCACCTCCGTGGCACCTGCTGGTCACTCCTTGCCCTCCTGGCTCAATGTGATCTGACTCTACACAAATCTGACTGTTCCGTTGGTACTCTGACCCACTCCTCTCCTTCCCCAATGTTATCCAGGATGCAAAACTGTCTGGTCTTGTCCTCCACCTAAACCATCCCTGACTACCTCATATCAGCTGCCAACCCTTACCTGCTTCCAGCGCTTCGTGCAAAGGGTGATTTGTGTCTGCAACTACTCTGAGCTGATACTTTGAGATAACATCAGGTGTGCAACAGGGATTTTTTTTGGGTCGCCTTTTTTGCAACTGGCCATAGACTGGATTATAAAGACAGCAACTGCTAATGCCAAAAATGAAATACAGTGGACCCTTACAAAACAGCTTGAGGATCTGGATTTCACTGATACTATTTCTTTTCTGTCCTGCTCACAAAATCAGAAGCAAGATAAATTAAATATGCCTGATGCGAGATTACAAAAACTAGGTCTAAAATCATTAAGGGAAAAAACAAAGATAATGAGAATAAATCAGGCAAATAGTAAAGAGGTTTCTCTGAATGGTGTCCTACTCAAAGATGTAGAGTCATAGCTTATTTAAGCAGAAATATTGATAAAGATGGGGGAAATTATAGAAATATTTAAATATGATTGCAAAAGGTAGGGGGAACTTTTATTTCACTAGAAAATTTGTGAAGTTAAAAGAAATCAAAAACTTTTACTAAACCTAAAATGTTTAATTCTAATGTCAAATCCTTAGTGTTGTATGGAGCTGAAATATAGAGAACAACTTAAACAATTACTAATACACTAGAAACATTCATTAACTATTGCCTGTGCAGAATTGAGGGAATTCAATGGTTTGATAGAATAACTAATGAAGAGCTTTGGAGGAGAACTAAATAAGTTTTAGTGGACGAAGAGGTGAAGACAAGACACTGTTGTTTGATAGAACACATGTTGAGAAAACCTGAGAACAATACAACTAGAATGTCTTTTCAAAGGAATCCACAGTGACATATAAAAAAAAGGGAATGAAAACACTGGGCGAATGGAGCTAGAGAGTGAAGCTAAAAAGACTGAGAGGAATTTGGGTTAGCTGCATGCAATAGGGAAGGATAGAATGACATTGTGTGAGTTGGGTGAGCTTTTATGCTCCACTGGGAGATAGAAGGCAGAAAGAAGACCTCTAGGCATCTTTCCAAATCAAGTGCTAAAAGAGTCCTAAAAACGGTGCAACTAGATTGTGTTTAATTGCTTCATGTCCTTTAGTTGTGTTGTGGTTTATATTGGTCTGTTTTGTCTAAAACAAATCCCAAGGGCATATGATAACATGACTTACTTTTATAGAAAGAGATCCAGCAATTATGCCATCTACGGTGGATTCTGCAAAAGGGTCAAAGTGCCTGTCCCGTCGTCTCATGAAATCTGGCTTCAGAATATAGCCTGTACGGCCATTGTACTCAAAAATACCCAGATTAAACTGCATAGCAAGATCTAGAAAGACATAATTGGAGAAAACATAACTGACTATAGCTTCACTTTTTTTTTTAAAATTAAGTATCCAGTATAAGAAGGTGTATCTCTGTATGATACTTTACAAAATCAATGACTACTACTTACAGTGACTGGTAAATGTATAAAGTGTGATGAGTGGAGTGTTTACAACAAGCCAAGACAACATTTGTAAAACAGGAGCACCTGCTGCTGATACCTAGAACTACCAACATCTCTGGCACATCAGCAAGAGTGTACAGGCTCTTAGGAATGTATCAATGAGTGTCAAAGGTAAGAACATGAGGAAATATGCTTTACAACTCTATCATCAAGAATGAAAGAAGATAAAGTACATTTCATTAAAAACATGTGGCAAAAGGGAAAGCTGATCTTCTTTGCCAGCCCTTGCAGTAAACTCTGGCAGAAAGTTCTGGTTGTTCATCCACTTCTGGACTTAAGTCATTCCAGAACTTTAGATTTGTGTGCACATCCATTTTACAGATTTGGCTCATTTGTAAGTAGACTATTGGTTAATCAAAATTTACAATATGCTTGTTAAAGAGCAGTAAGTTTATTCTGTTTTCCCTCACAGTTGGGCTGTGGAACCCGCATGAGGAGGGAAAGATGATCTGAAAGACAAAGATGTGAGACACTTGTATCCCAGTTCTGAAGAGGAATAAGGGGAGAATGAGAGGTGAGAGTAGGACTGTACCTTTTATTACATGTAGAACAAGGGAAAAAAACATTTTAAATTTATTTCCATCCCCAGTTGCTGAAGAGCTAAGGAAAGATCCAGTGGCCCAGTGTGTGTAAAGTTTTCTTCACATGAGAGTCCCCAGTCTTTATTTATTTCATGCTTAATTACTAACCAATTCTAACCAATTGCAATTTATTTAAAATAAAACTTCTCCTTCAGCGTTCCGAGCCCTTGAGGTTCACTGCTGCAGATAACACCCACCTCCATTCATCTCTCTGGCTGGCTTTCTCTTTCCAGTTGGTGACATTAAGTGTTTGCAGATCTGTCTGAACATTATCTCTCCATTGTCTTTTTTGATCTGCCTTATGGTCTACAATCACTGAGCTCCCTTGTGTATACCGTTTTTACCTCTCTGTCATTTGACATTTTCTCAATATGCCTAAACCGTTTCAGTCTATCAGATCTAATGATGCCAGTGATCGTGCTCTTTATATTTGGGAGACTGCTTAATGACTTTTTCTATTTCATCCATTAGTATGTGTGGTTCTAACACTGTTGCTCTGTGCTCTTCAGTTGTTCTTTCCTGATGATCTTCTAGAGGATTAAAGAGCTCATTGAAGTATTCCCTCCATCTTTCTGCTATCTCGAGTGGATCTATCAATGGCCTTTCTGTCTTATCATTAATTATTTCAGTGGGGTTGTAGCTCTCATCTCTTTTCCGCATATTTTTAACTACTTTAAAAAATTTTCTGCTGGCGGTTTTCTCATTTTCTGCTAATGACTCACCGAAACGTTCCCAGGATGCTTGTTTATCTTTCTTGACACTCCTGTTGGTTTCTCTCCTTTGCAGTCTATAGTTTATATAATCTTCTTCTTTCTTTGATTTTATCCACTGTTTATATAAGTCCTTTTTATTTTTAATTGCTTATTTTACTTCTTCGCACCACCAAGGTGAATATTTGTTATTTCCCTGTCTGTTTCCACTCTTCCGTTTTCCACATAATTCTTCTGCAATACTAAGCATAGTGTTTTTATATTTACTCCATTCTTCCTCAATATTGCCAACTACATGTGGAAGTTGTTTGAATGCTGTCTCTACTTTCTGTTGTAACTGTTCTTTTACTCCTTCCTGTTTCAGATTTGCTATCTTGATGAGATCCTTGTTTTTGGTTAATTTCATTCTGTGTTTCTTTAAAGAAGATGTTTTGCTGTTAACACAACTATTTTATGGTCAGTGTCACATAGACCATTAGGGATTGCTCTTGAATCAAGAATTCTCCTTCTTCCTTGAACTCTGGTAAGTATAAAGTCAATCTGGCTCTTGATGGAGACATCATTCCATTTGTACCAAGTGTAAAGTTGTGAATCTCTATGGTCAAAGAATGTATTCGTAATAAAAAGATTGTGCTGGCTGCATAGATCCAATATTCTTTGACCATTTCCATTTCTAGCACTGTTCTTAGCTGCATGTGGACCTAAAAACTGTTCGTATTCTCTTCTGTTATTTCCTACCCTCCCGTTGAAGTCACCCATTACATATAGTATGCTGCTTCCCTCAACTTTCTCTATCTCATCAGACAGATCGTCAAAGAATTCATCTTTCTGCTTTTCTGTATAATTATCATTGCATGGTGCATATATCTGTATATATGTTTCAGCTTGTTCTCCTCTTTTAATTTTCAAAGTAATAATTCTATCTGAGTGATAATATGGTGATTTAAACAGTGATCAATGGTGATTTAAACAGATTATGAATTTCGTTGTTGCTTCTCACACTCTATTCTTCGCTGTTTGCATCTTTGATGGGTCCAAACATTCGTTGTAATACTCTGTTTTAGAAAATTTGTAATGAGGCTTCATCTCTTTTAGTTGTGCTCCAAGTTTCAGAGCCATATAAAAGGATTAGTCTTATAAACATTTTATGTATTTTGATCTTGGTGTTGCAAGACAGACACTTTTTAGCAGATGTTGAAGGGCATAGTTTACTTCATTTCCAGATTATATTCTAGACTGTATTTCTTCTCTCAGCATGTTGGTGTTTGCATCCAAGTACTTATATGTTTCCATCTTTTGATTTGCATGTGGCAGTAGTTTATATCCTTTCCTTGTCTAGTTATTATTAATTATTCTGTCTTATCTTGATTGCTAACTAGTTCCATTTTCTGAGCTGATAAGAGAATCAGTGTTTTAACAGTCTCTAGTTCATTTTATCAAATGATTTCAATGTCATCTGCATATCCAAGTATTTTTGTAGTTTCTTCTAAAGTACACTCTTGTTTCAATTTCCTTATAATTTTCTCAAGGGCCAAGTTGAAAAGAAGTGGGGACAGAGCATCACCTTGCTTTAAACCAGATGTTATTTGAAATGGGTCTGACTTTCTGGCTTTATATGTTATAATATTTTAAATGTCTTCCATACACATTTTGATCATGCTGATTAACTTCTTTGGTTTCCAAAGTCCTTTATAGCAAGCATTCCGTAAACTGTTTCTTTGTACACTATCAAACACCTTTTTAAAATCCACAAAAACATTATGTACATATCTTCTATATTCCCACTTTTGCTCTGCTAATTGCTGTAAAAAAAATGTCTGATCTTCTAGTGATCTTTTCTGTCAGAAACCTGCCTGCTAATCTCCCAATATGTCTTCAACTTATGGTTTTAGCCTGTAGCAGTACTGGCGACAATATCTTATAGCTTTTTGATATTCCTCTATAGTTTTCACATTTAAACCTGTCTCCTTTCTTAAAAATGAGTATTAACAATGACACTTTCCACTCAAGGGGTAATTTCTCCATCTTCCAAGCTAGTTTTATTAATTCATATATCTTTAAATGTAATGCACGACCACCTTCTTTTATAAGTTCAGCAGCAATTTCATCAGCACCAGTTGCTTGATTATTTTTAAACTTTGTTATGTAATACAATACTTCTTCTAAAATTGGCTCTTCAGTATTTGGTTCACATGTTAGTATCTCTTCCTGTGGATAAGTATTTAGTGAAGTTTCACATTTTAACAGTTCAGCAAAGTATTCCTTCCATCTGTTACATATTTCTTCATTATTTGTGTATCATATTGCCATTGTGATCTTTTAAACTATACATTATTTGTTGATTCTCTTGTTTTACAGTCATATTCAGTTGTTTAAAAAAAAAAAAAACTTTCTCAATTCATTGTTCTGATGGTTAGATTCCATATCCATAACAATGTTGTTCATGTATTTTCCTTTCTGCTGCCTAACTAACTACTTTTGTAGCTTCTTTACACTGTTATAAATTTTTCTTCATTTTGTATGCTACGAGTGTAATTTAGCCACATCTGCCTCGCATGTTTTTTCTTACTGACTGCTTCTTCACATTTTTTATCAATACATTTGTTCTTTCGGTTTATGGTAAACACACCAAGACATTCTTCTGCAGTGGTTTGAATTATATTCTTAATATTCACCCAGGTTTGGTCAACGTCTTCCTTCGACAGATTTTGTAAAATTTCAATTTTATGTTTTAATGCATCTGCAAATTTCTATAATATAGATGTTTCTTGTAATCTTTCTCTGTTGTACTCTAGACATGATCTTTGCAACTTGGTGTAAAAGGATCTCTTAAGCTTGATTTTTAATTTTGCACCAACCAGGTAGTGGTCACTATGACATTCAGCTTACATAACAATATTTTATTATTGTACATTCAGCTCTTTCATGATTAACCCAAATTGTTTTCCTTTGTATGATACCCAATCCACCAAGGCAAATAAACCTGCTGAAAAACTGTATTGTAATAAAGTACAAACAAAAAGTTACCAAGCGTCTGAAAGTTTAAGGCTACCAGCTGACAGCCTGCATTCCAGAATAGTTGAGGCATGAAGTTACTGGAGTCCACCCTGGTACCTTTTGGATAAATTCTACTCATCTGGCGTTTGTTGTAACTAGCTTTAGTTAAGAATTCTCAAAATAGTGTTTGCATACCAACACATTGGCCCCATGTTATTTCCCTCAGTGGTGGACACCTTTTCCCCCTGACCAATCAAAGTGCATCATAAACTGGCCTCTAGGTTATTTCCATAATTTTCTGGAAGTTCACTTGGAAGAAAAAGCATCAAGGATGGAAACGTCCTTACCACTCATTATGCCATAGTCTGAATGCACCCGAAAAGCATTATTTGTCCTCAGACAACCTTCAGCTTGTTTGATAGTTTACTTCTACAGTTAAAAGATAGATCCATCTATTATATAATGGATGTAAAGCTTCTCTACAAACAGTAAAAAAAAAAACTCAAATGTCTTTCTCATTCTTCTCTCAGCTGCCAGATCAACTAGTTACTGCATTCTCTTCAATTTCCATGTCTGTGAATTCAATGTAAACCTAAATTTCATGTTTTATGCAAACAACGGTAATGTATTTTTGTTCAAAACAGAAATTAGGTAGGTGGCATAGCTTTAATACATAGTTAATGTATCTATTAACTTGGCAACCTTTGAATTGTTTTTCTTTTTCTAAAGCATTCAGTCTATAGAATGAGCGGGAAACTAAAAATATGGAGATCAACCCACTTTGGCCAATCCCAAGAGAGGTTATGACCTCTGCCTGGAGGACACAGAAACTTATAAGCAGACTTGAACAAATTACCACAGTGGGACATTAGTTAGTGACAGGATAGTGTTGAAAAACTGTTTATGCTGGGCTGATGCAAGTAGTAAGTCATTTGACTATGTGTTAATAAAGAGAGAGAGAGAGAGAGAGAGAGAGAGAGAGAGAGAGAGAGAGAGAGAGAGAGAGAGAGAGAGAGAGAGAGAGAGAGAGAGAGAGAGACAGACAGACAGACAGACAGACAGACAGACAGACAGACAGACAGACAGACAGACAGACAGACAGACAGACAGACAGACAGACAGACAGACAGACAGACAGACAGACAGACAGACAGACAGACAGACAGACAGAAAGACAGAGACACACACACACAGACACAAAGAGACACACAGGCAGGCAGGCAGGCGTGCACACACACACACACACACACACACAATTTGAAACATGACATATCATTATAAAAAAACTTAGTAGGTAAACATCGTGTGAAGAGAAAGGATACTTGACAAAATCCACTGGAAATTCTTTCAATAAAGAAGTACCCTGAGTTTCCACAAAGGATGTTATTTCATAGCTTCTTCTGCGTTCTGCAAAGAAACATTTGACTCTTAATGGAAAGGTTATTCAAAGATATTTGTGTAAGCATAAAGAATGTCTTATTCAATATGATTTTTTTATTTATTTCTCCTTAAAGGTACAGTTCACTTCTTTTCTATTAAAGTTTAGACAGTTATTAACATGTTCACTTTCTAAAGCACACAAAAAAATGTCATAAAAAGAGGGATCAAAAATAAGTTAGGTAGCTGTGATGAGAGCTATTTTCTGCAACCAGCATCCTGCCCAATGATAACTTGAAATTAAAATTTAAAAATGTAATCATTTGATGCTTTCTCACAGTTATGTTAATTTAAATTATGCTCACTTTCTGAAGCATCAAAGGAATGAAAATGAACAGGCTGTATGTAGTTCACCAACAATGACATTTCCATGGCTGCTGAGGCTTCTTTCCCTGCTGTACCCTGTAGTGACAGAACAGAATATAACAGAGGACTCAGTAAAAACATTTGGTGAATGTATATGGAGACTGTATAGTCCTGTCAAGTCTGCAATAATCATTTTCTTTATTGCTGTATTTGGCAACTTTAAACAAATCCATGAAAATTACTTGGGAAGAAAATGCAGCAAAGTGAGGAGCTGGTTTGCCTATTTCATTATGCCATGAGGTGGAGGTGGAGAAAGTCTCTGCTGCCTTCCGCTGGCTTGAGAATCAGCTCCACACACATTCCGTGATTTAACAGACTCACAGAGCATGTTGAGAAAGGTTAAGACAGGCTTGCTCCCTGCAGAGTGGCAAACATCAGTTCAGAGATCGCAGGTAGTTAGCATCCTTTGGATATTTTCTCCACGTTATGCTGGTGTGGTGGGAAATGAGCAGATAGACTGGCCAGTTCTGCACCACTTGGTGGTGAATTGATGTATGACAAGCTAGATATTGTGAGGGCCCTTTGTAGTTTTTCAATAAAGCATGTTATGTTCATGTAATAATATGCATACTGCGAATATCAAGTCAAAAACAAAAGCATGGGTGGTAAAATATGTGCGCACGCTTGCGCGCGAACACACATACACACGCAAACCCATTCACTCACACACACACACACACACACACACACGCAAACCCATTCACTCACACATACACACACATAGGCACCCAATACACACACACAAACATCCACATACTTACGAACACGCACGCACGCACCCACCCACCCACCCACCCACGCATGCACACACGCATGCACGCACGCACGCACGCATGCTTGCTCGCACGCATGCACGCACGCACGCACGCACACACACACACACACACACATACATACATACATACATACATACATACATACATACATACATACATACATACATACATACATACATACATACATACATACATACATACATACATACATACATACATACATACATACATACATACATACATACACTCATACACACTGTCACCCACACAGACATGTGCTCTAAAACACACACGCATACAACTCAGACTCATATAGACACACACAGCTACACACACACACAAACACACATACATTCGCACATGTAGCCGCACAAAAAGACCTATACAAACACATACAATGTCCGACGCACACAGACAAAAACCCACACAGACACACACACATACATACATACACGTAGTCGCACAAAAAGACCCATACAAACACACACACACAGACGCACACAGACATAAACACACACAGACAAACACGCATGCAGTCACAGTCACACAAACAAACACATACACACACGTAAGCAAGGAAACACACAGATACACACACAGGCATGCATACAGTCAATCACGCACACATACGCACACAGACGTACAGGCAGACGCATAAACCAAGACGGAGACACGCAGACATCGTATAATAGATACACCGATAGAGACACACACAGATATACAGAAAGCCACACACACAGTCACTCACAGCCACAGATACACACACACACATAATGGCACACCACACATACATATAAATACACTCACAGATGCACAGACACTCACACAGACACACACACATTCTCAAAAAGACACACACACAGATACCCACGAAGCCACACACACACAGACACACGCAGACATTATATAATAGACACACCCATAGAGACTCACACAGACACACACAGAGCCACACACACAGACGCGTGCAGCTACAGACAGACACAGATACACATGCAGCCACACACACAGACACACCTACAGACACATAATGGCACACGCACACACACACTGACACACACAGAGACATACACACGCATACTAACACACCAACCAACACACAAGTACTCACACAGACACACACACGCAGACGCACACACACAGAGACACACGCACACATTATCAAAAAGACGAACACACAAGTACACACAAAGCAACACACAGAAACGCACAGCCACAGACACACGCAGGCATAGACACACAGACACACACGCAGAAACACCTACAGACACAACATAGACACACACAAACAGACAGACACACACACAGAGACAAACACGCAGCCACATCCACACATATACACATACAAACATACACACAGACACACACCCACAGAAACACACGCAGCCACACATACAGATACACAACACAGACTGACACGCACACTGACACTCACACAGACACGCTTACAGACACACATACATTTGCACATAAAAACGCTCATATAGACGAACCAACACAGACACCATACAGACTGACACACAGACACACGCCCACACACAGAGACATACACTTAAACACACACAGACCCACAAGACATACAACAAATTTATACAGCTACCCATATATACACCCATACATACACTCATACATACATAAAATCATACATACACAAACACGCCTACACACGCATGCATGTCACACATATACGCATACATACATATCATACATACTGTAATTAATTATAAACTAGTAATGCATTGTGGATTATTAACTACATTTAAGGTGGCATATAATCACTGGTAATCATGAAATGAAAGGGTTTGCGGTTAAATGAGTAGGGACTCTTTGTAGTTTTCAGATCCAGTGGAAGATGGTTCCATAAATGGGCAGCAGAATATGCTAAACTTGTTTTAAGTAAATCAATTCTGGGTTTAGGCAAATCTAATAAACTTAGTCGCTTGCTATTCTTAGGATTAGATTCAATCAATCGGTCGATGTAATTTGGAGTATCTTTTAGATAGAATTTTGTGAATTAATTTGGCCTTATTAAAAATTTAACGTTTACTAAATGGTAGAAGTCTTAGATGTCCGTATAAAAGATTTTTCTCAACGTAGTTTCTATCAGAAACTAGGCGTATGGCCCTATTTTGTAGAGAACTCAGACGTTTGACATTAGATTTGGAGCAGCCATCCCAAATTGTGGAACAATAGTCAATATGCGTTTGAATGTAGGATACGTAAAATATTTTACATGTATTTTCGTCCAGACAGTGCTGAATTTTTCCAAGTTGATTTACTTTTTTTGCTACTTTTTTGGTCATGGTATGAACATGGGAACTCCAAGTAAGATGGCTGTCAATTAAAACACCTAATGTTTCGTGTTCAACTACATTAACAATAGGTAGCTTGTCAATGAAGAGCTCAAGCGGTGGCTTGTGCAAATACAATCAGACAGTTACTGGTGCCATCAAAATTGGAACTCGTGGATTGCTGCTGAAAATGCGGGACGGAGCACTTATGGGAGTGCCCAGAGTGCTGTGATATCAATTCTTAATTCAAAAATTTATCATTAAACATTATGCCACTACCTTGTGTGTGTATATCACAGAGACAGATAAATAACTTAATGTATAATCATCCCAGTGTGTTTAGGGATTCTTGGCAAGCCAACCTATTAACATCAGCTGACAAGAAACAACACCAAACCATTGAGTAGAATTTTAGCAGAAGAACCACAGAAGAAAAAGCAAGCAAACTGTGAATGTCAGCAGGGAGAAAGTTTGGAAGCCTTTTTTTCACTGGGAAAATAATGAATTCAGGTACAACTGACAATCAGTTTTCTTACCTAAAACGCAGGTATTTAATTATGGCTTCTGATCTGCTTCTTTTAAAAAGAAATGTTGCGGAGGCAGAGAGTTGAAATTAATATTTCTGTGCAGTAGACATGAGTTTTATCAGTCTATTAAACTATTTATTTACCTCAAATCTGTAGGCTAATTATTTGTGTTATCTATTTCTGATATAATCCACACAAAAATTACCTTTTCTTTCTTCATTCGTTGAATCCGCTTTTTCTCCTCCTCTGTTAAAATTTTCTTTTGCTTCTTCTTGGTTGTTTTTTCCCGCCCTTCCTCTGAAGTAACTGTATCATCATCATCATCACTGTCAGTGGAGTCAGAATCACTGTCATATCCATCATCTCCCTCTTTGGTAGATTCAGTTGTGTCAGTTCCTTCACTGCCAATAAATGCCAGAAATCAGGTCAAGCATATGAATTGCAAAAGTCAGTCTTTATTTTGAAGAAAAAAAGTACTAAGTACTCATAAATCTTTCCCGTTAAAACATTTATCATTTTGAATGCACAAAGTTCTACTTTTTCACAAACTTTATTTATATTTTGAAATAAATGGCTCCTAAAATAAAAAACTGTGTCATGTCAATATAAAGAAAATAAATGCACAGTTGTAGTCTGTATTTCCACATCCTCATATTCCTAAATTAAAATTTTCTATATTTTCTCATGTTCCTAAATTTCATAATACAGAAATTGATAGATGCAGTGGTTGTAGAAAGTGATAAAATGTGCCTCAGTTTGAATAATAGAAAGAGAGAAGTAATGATGATTTCCAAGACAAGAATAGTGCCTAAATGTATAATAAAAGTCAAAGACAATATTTAAGGACAAGTACAACAATTTAAGTATTCTTCTAAGCACGTGGATAACATCCAATGGGAGATGTATCACAGAGATAAAGAATAGAATAGGATAGGCCAAAACTGCATTTTACATAGTGAAGAATATTTTTTGCAAATAAATCCATGTCATTGGAGGTTAGGAAAAGAATTCTCGCATGCTATATAGAGCCAGTTTTAAAATGCGGCTGTGAAGCCTTGACAATTAATAAACAATATCTTGAGGCCACGGACATGTAGTTTTACAGAAAAATTCTTAGAATTCCTTGGACAGCTAAGAAGAGCAATCCAAATGTTTTGAAAGAGGCGAATGCTCAAAGACAACTTATCACAAACATTAGAAAGGACAGTCATCATTTTTTGGTCATGTTATGAGAAGAGGGAAAATGGAACATGTTGTGACCACAGGAAAGATTTGTGGAAAAAGAGACAGAGGAAGACAGCATGAAAAGATTCTTGACAGTCTTTTGTATGGCACTGAGGGGTGTCGACACTCAAACCTTTTTTTTTTTTTTTTCTTAACATCATTCATCAACTCAGTCTGCCAAGATGGATTAGTTAGCTTATTAAATGTGTTACCACTGGCAAATTCTGGTATGACAGTTTGCCAGATTTTGATACAGTTGAGTATATGTATATATATATAGGATTTATTATTTTATGGTTCTGAACTTTTGTTTATCTATTCAAATGAAATTATTAGAAATTTTCCTTTTATGTTTACACTTTTATTGGAATAAAAAAAAAAAACTTTTGTTTCTTCATTTTTGAAATGCATTTATTTTTAAAACAGGTATTATTCCTGTCGAAGTATTTTTTTCAGGACAAAGAAAATAGGAAATTGACGACACAGCACACACAGTTTTACCTGTTAATTGAAACGTTTCTGTCTAATACAGTTTTATTGGGAGATTTTTGTTCAGGTTCAGGTGTAGGAGCAGGTGCTGGACTAGGAGCATTATTAGGATTGTCCGACTGCTCTGTGTCTGCTGGCGTAAAGGACATTTCTACATTCTCATCCACCTCATCGAGCTTTGTCTTAGCCAACCCTTCTGCATTAATCACTGCAGCTGGGGGCCTTGAGCGCACTCTTTTGGACATGTTCTGGGCTTAACATTCGAGAGAAAATACAATTTTGATAACACAATGACAAAGACATGAGCACGATTGTTATTTTAGTTGTTACTTTTAATGTACAAGTATCAAATTGTAAAAGAAAGAAACTGACATGATGTTAATAGATTTTTTTTTAAACACAGCTGATAACAGTTGCCTAACATGTTAATTTATATTAGGCAAAATTAACAGCTAAGATAAAGAATGTATTTCTTAAACATAAATAAATTTAAAGCAAAAAATACCTGTACTAACTTCATTCAAACAATGAATGTAGTTAGGTGAAACAAATTTTGCAGAAATAAAGATGTTGATAGGAAATTTTTTGTACTAAATCTCACATCTACTAATGATTCATGTATATTATTTTCATCATTTGTAATTATCTATGTATCAGATACAACTGTTAAACCACTTTCTCTTAACACATCCTTAATCAGTTTGCTTCCAGCAATACTAATGTATCTTCTTCTTTTTCAGCTTTCTGAGCCCCTGAGGTTCATTGCTGAAGATATCACCCACCTCCATACATCTCTCAGGTTGGCATTCTGGCATTCTCTTTCCCATTGGTGACACCAAGTGTTTGCAGGTCTGCCTGGACATTATCTCTCCATGTTTTTCTTGGTCTGCCTCATGGTCTATGACCATTCATCTCCCTTATGTATACAGTTTTTACTTCTCTGTCATCTGACATTCTTTCAGTATGCCCCAATCATTTCAGTATTAGCTCTCATGATGCCAGTAATCAGTGGTGATTTAAACAGATTATGAATTTCGTTATTGCTTCTCACTCTCCATTCCTTGCTGTTTGCATCTTTGATAAGTCCAAAGATTCGTCGTAAGATTCACTGTCAACACTTGGTTCTCATAAACAGCTTACTTCTTGTAAAGCATTCAGTGTATCAGCCTGATCAATGGCACATATGCCCTCCACAGCAGCTTTACCTGCAAGCCTATCATTTCCTTGTAGGCCTGTGTGTTCTGGTACAAATATGAAACTGATATGTGTCACTCGACTACCTCAGAGACTTCAACCACTGTCTTCGGACTCAACCTATCTCTATCTTCCTGAGCATACTCATTGAGTCACTGAGAAAGCATGCATAGGTAAAGGTCTGTGTCTCCAGTCATGCTGCTGCTTTGTTCACCTTTATACTTAGACCACTTGTAGTTGTCATAGTCTGGTTGGATTTTGCAGCTCAAGATTACTAGGGAGGGAGGGAGCCCCTTGCATTGCATCTTTTCTTACAACAAGAATGCTAAATTAGTATTACTATTCTTTGCTTTCCTCAAGGTCCCTGGTTATAAATACCTACTTCTATCTGCCAACCTTTTAACATTACTACAAGGGTTTGGCAAACAGCTCCAATGTCAAACTTTGTCACATTGTCATTAAAATAGCAAATGTTTTCTATATTCTAGGTGATGAAACAAATTCACACTGACTATTAAAAAAAAAGCAAAGTATTCTAATATGTTTGATATGTTATACCATTGAGATTACATTGACTTCTGGATTGAATCATTTCACTTGTATAAATTACCAGTTAACACAAAACAAATGTGAATGTGTGGTCTGAAACCAATAGCTATGTGTGGGTTCCAGGGTCCTATTTTTGGAGGACAAAAAGAACAAACTCACTGCCCCCCCCCCCCCCCTTTCCAACTTTTCCAAAAGGTATGACATAAATGCGACCAATTAATTATAAGCGTTTTCTTTCAGGTCAGACTGCATCTGCTTGAGAGGCCAAGAACGCCAGTCTGCATACAAATAAGCCAGCTCTGTAAAAAATGGATATGCATGCAAAACAACTTAAGTTTCTGAAAGAAAACCAAGGTCAAAAAGTGGATAAACAACCAGAACTTTCTGCTGGAGATTACAGCCAGTGAACGTTAGAAATAAGAAGAAAAAGAAACCAATTACAATGAATTGCACCATTCAGAATAAGAAAATTAAAATGACTTCCATTGAATTTATATTTATAATATAGATTTTGTGTCATGCTCTTGTGAATCCTTATTTCCACATTACTTAGCAGAGCATAGTCAATTGTGTTATATAGTTGAGCATGACCAACAATATTATTTTATTAATTATACTACAAAACACTTAATAATTACTAAGAGAATGAATGAATAGATGATTGAAGTTGTCTATAAAGACATTGTCTAATAAATCTAGCCTTAATTATTTGCCATGTACCTAGCATAATGCTCTAAAAATTCTTTTGCTTCTTCTTCTTCTTTTCTCTACTCCCAGAATGCTTCGCAGCCTCAGGGCAGCTAGTGATCTCTGGAATTGGCCCTCTTCTGTTCTCTTCGTATATAGTACTTTTTGGTGCCTTTGTCATTTCTGCGGTCCATCTTCCGCTTAGACAGCTTCTGGTCTGTTACTGATATCATTGTTCCGAAGTCGACCTTTCCTTGTTACATTATATAGCATGACACAGGCTTTTCTTCTTCAGTCTTCTGAAGACAATGTCCATGTTTAACACTGATAGCAAAGCACTGAAAAGAATATTGTGATGGGCAGTGCTCTTTTAGACCTGTTTTAACTGATTTTTGTCAATACTGATGTTGGTGGTTCTCCCTTCGCTAAAGAATGTCATCATTTCTATTTTGTCTGCATTGATCATCCTATTATTGTTGACACATGCTGAGTAGATTTTATTAATATGTTTCTGTACTTGTACTGCTGTTGGTGCTATGATTGCCTGGTCAATGATGAAATGCAGTTCACTCAGTAATTCTCCAGTGTTGTCCACTTTGTTGGAGTTGGCTGAATTGCAAATTAGGTTGATGTATGTGATGAACACTAGTGGTCTCCTTCCAGATCTAATGTGGAACTTCTCTCCCATTCTAATTGCACACTGAATGTTTCTAAACAAGTATCTCATGAAATACGGGAACATTCAGAATTTGTAATGATGGGATTATCATCATTCTGCATTTTATTCACTGTATCACTGAGGACATTCTACAAGCTAAGGTCATCCTGAAGTACTCAGACCTTAAGAGGACAAATGATGTAACAAATTAGAGCAAAACACATAAATATTACAATACCTCTGTGGAAATGTTTCTTCTTGTTCTTAATTATAATTTTGCGTTTCAACTGAGTCGGGCTCGGTAGAGGGACATCCTGTTTCAGCTATTATTTAAGAGATAGATATACATAGAATCATATAACTAATTAATATGTTTGCTTGGATACACTATTTCATGACAAATATCTGCAATATATAAATCATGCATCTGTTTATTATTTATGCCCACAATAGGTCTTATGTGCCTACAAAATATCATGTATATATGTCCTCCACCCATGATGCCTACCATGTATCATTTATGTCTATCATGTATCTTGTCGATCTAAAATGTTTCAATTATACGTACCAGAAATAATGTACATCTATCATATATTATTTATATTAGAAAATATCATCTTAGTTTTTTTATTTAAACTTTTGTTTTTTATCAGATATAATTTATCTCTATGATACATGTCTACCATGTACCATTTATTTTCTTCTCATAATTGATGTCTGCCATATACTATGTGGGAGAGCCAACAAGGTGTAGTGGCTAGACGCTTGACTGCGCAACAAGGTGTAGTGGCTAGACGCTTGACTGCGCAACAAGGTGTAGTGGCAAGACGCTTGACTGCGCAACAAGGTGTAGTGGCTAGACGCTTGACTGCGCAACAAGGTGTAGTGGCTAGACGCTTGACTGCGCAACAAGGTGTAGTGGCTAGACGCTTGACTGCGCAACAAGGTGTAGTGGCTAGACGCTTGACTGCGCAACAAGGTGTAGTGGCTAGACGCTTGACTGCGCAACAAGGTGTAGTGGCTAGACGCTTGACTGCGCAACAAGGTGTAGTGGCTAGACGCTTGACTGCGCAACAAGGTGTAGTGGCTAGACGCTTGACTGCGCAACAAGGTGTAGTGGCTAGACGCTTGACTGCGCAACACAGTTTTGTGTGTTCGGGTCCTGACAGAGCCAGACTTTTTTCAAAAATGATTTTTGGCTTCCGGGAGTACCCAAACTGGGAGTACCCAAACTGGGAGTACCCAAACTGGGAGTACCCAAACTGGGAGTACCAAAACTGGGAGTACCCAAACTGGGAGTACCAAAACTGGGAGTACCCAAACTGGGAGTACCAAAACTGGGAGTACCAAAACTGGGAGTACCCAAACTGGGAGTACCAAAACTGGGAGTACCCAAACTGGGAGTACCCAAACTGGGAGTACCCAAACTGGGAGTACCCAAACTGGGAGTACCAAAACTGGGAGTACCAAAACTGGGAGTACCCAAACTGGGAGTACCCAAACTGGGAGTACCCAAACTGGGAGTACCCAAACTGGGAGTACCAAAACTGGGAGTACCCAAACTGGGAGTACCAAAACTGGGAGTACCAAAACTGGGAGTACCCAAACTGGGAGTACCAAAACTGGGAGTACCAAAACTGGGAGTACCCAAACTGGGAGTACCAAAACTGGGAGTACCCAAACTGGGAGTACCAAAACTGGGAGTACCCAAACTGGGAGTACCCAAACTGGGAGTACCAAAACTGGGAGTACCCAAACTGGGAGTACCAAAACTGGGAGTACCAAAACTGGGAGTACCAAAACTGGGAGTACCCAAACTGGGAATACCCAAACTGGGAGTACCCAAACTGGGAGTACCAAAACTGGGAGTACCAAAACTGGGAATACCCAAACTGGGAGTACCCAAACTGGGAGTACCCAAACTGGGAGTACCAAAACTGGGAGTACCCAAACTGGGAGTACCCAAACTGGGAGTACCAAAACTGGGAGTACCCAAACTGGGAGTACCAAAACTGGGAGTACCCAAACTGGGAGTACCCAAACTGGGAGTACCAAAACTGGGATGTTATTGTATTTCAACGCTCCTTGTCAGTGGCTCCTTTTCTTTTTCTGCGGGGCATGCGGGGGGGGGGGGGGGGGGGAGGGAGGAGCGACCACCAAGGATTGTAAAAATAAAAAACATCTCAGTTTACCTACTCATGAACAGTCGCACCTTCGGTGTTTTTCCCTTGCAGTGCTTCTTACTTGTACTCAGGCATATGACGTGCCTCAAAGAGACAACAATGCAACCTCAAACAAACATTATATATGGTGAATAAGGGCCGAACGAAGCCATCTTAAAACACCCCCACAATATAGGACAGCCATGCAACCTGCTGCAGCATGAATGGGGGATGTGGGGAGAGGGGGCATATGGGCAAGCTCATGATAAGTTCCATCATTTTCAAGGACTCTTGAACCTAGGGTAGAGGAAAGTTTATTGGAAAAGTAAAGATCACTGGCATCTATTGAACATATCTCTGCTGGCTTGGTCTATAATTGTAATGTTAGCACTGTATATCCAATGTACCTCATAAGGTAAAGACAGACCTATTACATAAAATCAAGACTTAGAATTGTTGTTATGCCCTATGGTTTCAAATACTAATGTTCTTGGACACATTTCAGCAATGTGCCCCTACAGATGCACGCACCTATACTCATTAAATTATGACCTCACTTTGACTGTCCTTTGTTTGTTTTTTCCAAAATTAATAAATAGAAAAATGTATCATTGATAAAATAAAATAACATTGATCATAATGGCCCTTTTTCTTCTGTAATGGAGATAATGGAATCCAAATCATTAACAGAAACAAAATGAAAACTTACAGGATTTGAATCTAATGGATTTATGAGCAGCAAGTCTCCAAATATAGTACGACAATAATTTGCCATCTTTGCTTGTTGCTTGGGACTGAGGATAACAATTATCAAATTCAAAACATTGCTTTCCCATTGTGAAATTAACGAGGACATTGCACAATTTATTAAATGCTTTATTTGGTTGTTATCTTCTCAGGCATGCATAGAAGCATTTTAAACAACTTAGCTTCTTCTTTTTTTGTTTTTCAATAAAAATAAATGGGGAAGTAAGCCCATTATTGTTTTTGGTTGTTCAGCCAGGATGCAATATTTGCAGCAAACTCCTAATTTGTTTGACAAGTTTTTTCAGGTGCTAGTAATTCTATCCACCCCTCAACCAGAAGCCTCATGGGAAAATCAACACAAAATTAAACATAAAAATAAATTATTTTAACTGAAATAAACAAATCACATCGACTAATGTTTCTATGAATCTCGCAGCACAGGAGTTTCTAACCACATGATCTTTTCCATTGCATAACATGCTAGGAAAATGTAGAAACAGATTTGGATACTTAGAGAGGAGATAAGCACCACCAAGCAAACCCTTTGCTTATTGAAATGTATGATGGATAATCAGCAAGATCATCAAGCGGAAGACAGAGAAAGATTTTAGGAGTTATATACTAGTCCTTCCATCTATACACCTCTACAACCCTAACCGGTCAAGGGTTATGTTTTATGATGTTATGTTAAAACATGGGACTGCACATTTACAATTGATTACAAAATGTCCATAATGTGTGTACTAAATTATCCGGAAAGGAAATGCATATGAATAATGTTTATGAAGTCTAGCAGATGATGTGCTAAAGAAGAATATGGCTCTTTGCTCTTGGCCAATTTTTATATAAAATATCCATTCATTATTGTATGTAACCATTCTGGAATAAGATCTAACTCAAAATGTTAACAGAATAAATATCCAAAGCTTTGATCTGAGGTTTCATGGTGACAGTGATGTTTGATGAATCCAGGATGGAGAGGGGAGGGGGTGATGATTGGAGATTCTTCACTGTGTTGGTTGACATACACATGTGAGCACAAACATGTTCACACATGCACAGGCATGTGTGCATGCACACACTGAGGCAGTTTTGTAGTCCACGAATAATGGAATTTTCACATGATATTGAGAAAACTATTTTAAAAAAAACTGTGAATTTGTTAAGAATAATAATTACTTTACAGCAGCCAGCTGCACCCACCTGCAGTGATTTTCAAATGACAAAATAACAGGATAATCTGAGGTCTTAAAGGCACTCTGGGCAATGGCTTCTATCACATCCTGTAGAATTACATAATGCCAGAGAGGTATTCAATCAATTTTGTATCCTAAGGAAAACATTTTTAAAAACAAAATGAATAGGTAAACTTCCGAACTGGCCCCTAGACTGTTAGAACTGTATATGAACTGAGAAAGCAAGCACACTTGTTAGGGGAAAAATATTAAAAGATTTTAGGATTGTGACGAGACATGCTCCCAGCCACTTACAATAACTGTACACATATGAATACAATATTTACAATGTACAAAGCAACTCAAGCAGAATTAATATTAACTTGATAGCAAAGGTAGATTCAAAGGTGTCTACACCAAGTGGTACATACAGAAACAAGTGTCAGCAAAGGTAAAGGAATTTCAAACATACAAATGTAAGTATTTTAGAATTGTCTACCAATTATTATTACAAGATTTACTATTTTTATTTTAACAGTAAATAATCTTGAATAGACAAAACAAAGAAAGCTGTTATTATTACATGCTGCAACAATCAGCAGGAGAAATTAATGTATCAATAAATATTAAAATGTTGTAAGGTATAGAGAAAAACATGTGGTGAGGCATTTCATTGGAACAATTTTTATCTTCTATGATAGTTATTCTAGGCAGTTGCAAACTTGACATCAGCGTCAGTCTAAATATTTAGCAGTCACACAATGTACAAGCTAACATAATCTGAATATAATTTACCAAGTGCAGTCTGAGAAACTGTAAACTGAAATAATGAACAGATTTTATCTGTTGCCACACAGACTTTGAACATAAACTTTTCTGCTAGACATACATGCAATAGCATTGCAAGATTGTGTGGTACCCAGTGCAGAAAATTTCCCTATTACCCCCAGTGACATTGCAAGCTCAGGAAGTACCTGGTCCCTATCAACCCCCGCTGACATAGCAAGACCATGCAGTTCAGAAAATTTACCATCACAACCAGTGGCATTGCATGGTCAGGTGGTACCCATTACCGAAACTTTCCCATCAACACTACTGGCACTGCAAGGTCAGATGAAATCCGGTCATAAATTTTTCCCTATCACCCCCCCACCCCCCCCCCCCCCATTTTAATTATTTAATTACCATCACTAAAATCTGAATTCCATTCAAAACAATGTGAAAAGGTAAAGTTGGGAGATATGAACCAGCATCACTGCACACGATTATAAACCATAAATGCTCTGCCACCAGTAAGGACAGCTGATAAAAAACTGTTCGCCTGTGTCGCCGTCCGCACGTAACTCTGTAGCTACAGCAACGTCCTCCATTCACACCAGAGTGTCAACTCTGGTACCCATTTTCTAGAGGCTGGGTGAACCCCGGGAACCGCCTGGTTTCAAACATCGACTGTTGCTGCAGCGAGTCGCAGCTGGATTTGAAGGTGAGCCTCTTATTGACTGCGCTAACATGGCTCCTTCAAATGTTATGAATAGAAAGAAAAATGTTCATACTGTTACACATTATCTGGCCTTACAGCTTGAAGAAGTTTACGGACATTTTCACATGGGAATTTGAGGATTTTGTTAAAACTTCATACCTTGAATAAGACTTCTGTACACATTGTGTAACCATGTGTAATAATTGGCTCCATATCTGAGTCTTTACCATCCCAGCAATCAAGTTCTACACAACGACAACCGCTCAGAAGAACCTGGTGGTAAATTTCTACAGAAGATTTGCCAGTCAGCTGATGACCTGATAAAAAAATTAGATAGAATTAGGTAACTTTTGTTCTGTGTTTCTGATATTGAAGATATTACAATTTTAAAAAAATCGGATTTAGAAAAGGAAGAGGGTGTACTGACACTATTTTTGCTTTAAGACAGGTTAGCGAAAAGACAATAGAACACAGACATCAAATGAACATCGCTTTCATAGATCAAGAAAAAGCTTTTGATAGAGTAAACAGAAATTTATTATGGAAAGTTCTTGAAAACTACGGTATAAATGGAACAATTTTAGATTGTGTTGGGGCTATTTATAGACAAAGTGAAATCGCCATTAGAACAAGAGCTGGCATCACAGACTGGTTCCCAGTAACATCAGGAGTAAGACAAGGTTGTGTATTATCACCTTTACTTTTCATAATATTTATGGACAATATTAATAAAATAGACATAACACCAACAGATGTCGATAAACAGGAGGACTTCAATGAGCTGCTCCTTGCCGACGATCAATGCATATTTCACAGTGATAGTAAACAGCTGCAAGACCACATAAACCTACTACACGACAGTTGCCTCAAGCATCATATGAAAATCAATACTGAAAAGACAGAAGTCATGAGCATAAGTAGAGAGCAACAGACCATCGACATAAAGATTCTAGATCACAGCCTAAAACAAGTGCAAGAATTTAAATACTTGGGAAGTATCTTTACATCCAATGGTAAAATAGACAGAGAGATCAAAGCAAGAATCCAACAAGCCAACAATGTCGCATACCAGCTTGCCCCAATTTTAAAACACCCTGCTGTCCCAGCTGAGATAAAAAGACAAATTATAAATACAATCTTTATACCGACATTAGGTTATCAATGTCAGACTTGGACATTAACAAAAAACACGAGAGAAGACTAACCACCTGTGAAATGAGATGTTTGAGAATGGCTGCGAATAAAACCAGAAGAGATCGAGTGAGAAAGGATGTGATTACAAGAACTATTGGAACCATACCCATCGTTAAATTTATTGAGAAGCAAAGAATGAAATGGTTTGGTCACCTAATGAGAATGGAACCAACGATGCCAGCATCAAGAGCATACAACATGAAAATCTAAACAACAAGAGGCAGGGGAAGACCAAGAAGAAGATGGATTGAAGGAGTCACTGACTTGAGACTTCATAACATCACGGCATATGAAGCGACTGAGCGCGCCCTGGCTCGGTTGCCGATCATCTGATAGACTGCGACGCCTAGCGGCACAAGCAGATTTTGACAAAAGAAAGAAAGAAGACAATTTTTAAAAAATATATAAAGTTTGATCATTAGCAACTATTAGTAAATATTAATATGTTAGACAAAATAACAAGTTTATCCCATCTTGGACGTACAATAACAGAAAAAGGCAGAAGTTAAATGTAAATCAAAAAGACCTTATAATCAGTTTTTTTAAAAATTATATTTAAAAAAAAGAAAGAAAGAAAGAAAGAAAGAAAAAAACTTCAAAAATATGAGGAAATACAAATATCTAGACAGTCAGGTAAGCATTCGAATGAAACATACCTGTCTGTGAGGTAAGTATTGTGATGAATCCTACATGTCAGATCAGCATTGTGATGAAACATACCTGTCTTGTCAGGTTAGTACTGTGATGAAACACACCTGTCTTGTCATGTAAGTATTGTGATAAAACATACCTATCTTAGTAGTATTGTGATGAAACATGCTTGTATGTCAGGCAAGCACTGATGTGAAACACACCTGTCTGTCAGGTAAGCATTGTGATCAGCAATACGTCTGTCAGGTAAGCAGTGTGATGAAACATACCTGCCTGTCAGGTAAGTATTGTGACGGAACATATATCTCTCTGTCAGGTAAGTATTGTGATGAAACATTTACCTGTCTGTCAGGTAAATATTGTGATGAAACATATACTTGTCATTCTGGTAAAATTGTGAGGAAACATATACCTGTCTGTCTGGTAAAATTGTGATGAAACATATATCTGCCTGTCAGGTAAATATTGTGATGAAACATATACCTGTCTGGTAAGTATTGTGATGAAATCTACCTGTCTGTCAGGTAAGTATTGTGATGAAATATACCTGTCAGGAAAGTAGTGTAAACAAAAAATAGACATACTGTCAGGTAAGTATTCTAACAAAAATACCTGTCAGAAAAGTATTGTGATGAAATATACCTGTCAGGAAAGTGGTGTAAACAGAAGATCGACATTCTGTGAGGTAAGTATTCTAATAAAAATACCTGTCAGGTAAGTATTCTAACAAAAATACCTGTCAGGTAAGTATTCTAACAAAAATACCTGTCAGGTAAGTATTCTAACAAAATACCTGTCAGGTAAGTATTCTAACAAAACTAACTGTCAGGTAAGTATTCTAACAAAAATACCTGTCAGGTAAGTATTCTAACAAAAATACCTGTCAGGTAAGTATTCTAACAAAAATACCTGTCAGGTAAGTATTCTAACAAAAATACCTGTCAGGTAAGTATTCTTACAAAAATACCTGTCAGGTAAGTATTCTAACAAAAATACCTGTCAGGTAAGTATTCTTACAAAAATACCTGTCAGGAAAGTAGTGTAAACAAAAGATCGACATACTGTCAGGTAAGTATTCTAACAAAAATACCTGTCAGGAAAGTATTGTGATGAAATATACCTGTCAGGAAAGTAGTGTAAACAAAAGATTGACATACTGTCAGGTAAGTATTCTAACAAAAATACCTGTCAGGAAAGTATTGTGATGAAATATACCTGTCAGGAAAGTAGTGTAAACAAAAGATCGACATACTGTGAGGTAAGTATTCTTACAAAAATACCTGTCAGGTAAGTATTCTAACAAAAATACCTGTCAGGTAAGTATTCTAACAAAAATACCTGTCAGGTAAGTATTCTAACAAAAATACCTGTCAGGTAAGTATTCTAACAAAAATACCTGTCAGGTAAACATTCTAAAAAAAATACCTGTTACGTAAGTATTCTAACAAAAATACCTGTCAGGTAAGTATTCTAACAAAAATACCTGTCAGGTAAGAATTCTAACAAAAATACCTGTCATGTAAGTATTCTAACAAAAATACCTGTCAGGTAAGTATTCAAACAAAAATACCTGTCAGGTAAGTATTCAAACAAAAATACCTGTCAGGTAAGTATTCTAACAAAAATACCTGTCAGGTAAGTATTCTAACAAAATAAATTTCAGGTAAGTATTCTAACAAAAATACCTGTCAGGTAAGTATTCTAACAAAAATACCTGTCAGGTAAGTATTCTAACAAAAATACCTGTCAGGTAAGTATTCTAACAAAAATACCTGTCACGTAAGTATTCTAACAAAAATACCTGTCAGGTAAGTATTCTAATAAAAATACCAGTCAGGTAAGTATTCTAACAAAAATACCTGTCAGGTAAGTATTCTAACAAAAATACCTGTCAGGCAAGTATTCTAACAAAAATACCTGTCAGGTAAGTATTCTAACAAAAATACCTGTCAGGTAAGTATTCTAACAAAAATACCTGTCAGGTAAGTATTCTAACAAAAATACCTGTCAGGTAAGTATTCTAACAAAAATACCTGTCAGGTAAGTATTCTAACAAAAATACCTGTCAGGTAAGTATTTTTACAAAAATACCTGTCAGGAAAGTAGTGTAAACAAAAGATCGACATACTGTGAGGTAAGTATCATAACAAAAATACCTGTCAGGAAAGTATTGTGATGAAATATACCTGTCAGGAAAGTAGTGTAAACAAAAGATCGACATACTGTCAGGTAAGTATTCTAACAAATATACCTGTCAAAAAAGTATTATGATGAAATATACCTGTCAGGAAAGTAGTGTAAACAAAAGATCGACATACTGTCAGGTAAGTAATCTAACAAAAATACCTGTCAGGTAAGTACTATGAGGAACCAGTGTGGTGTAGGGGCTAGACACTCACCTACAGATCTTAAGGTTGTGGGTTCAGGTACTGACAGAGCCAGACTTTTTCCCAAAATGACCTTGGCTTCCAGGTCGACCCAGCTTCAAATGGGTACCAGGTAAAGTCCTGGGAGATAAAGGCAGCCCGATTGTTGTTAACTACATCACCTACAGAGTGCTGATTGGTCTATAACATATAGATCTAGCCCTATATGCCTGATACACCTGACAACGTGGAAAAGGCTCCTTTAAGTACTGTGACAACATGACTTGTGATTTCAGAATGGGTTTTTCCTTCCACTTAACTGTTGTCTATATATCTTAAGTATAGAGGAGAATATGCTCCTGGATTTAACCTAAATCAAGGCCATCCAGCAGAATAAAGCTATTTAATTCCCCTCTGGACTGCACTTGATATCAAACACTCAGACTTGCCCAGAGATAAGGTGTCAGGGATCCAGATAACACTAAACAGATCAACTTAGTGGCACCAGTGAAGTGGAAAGTACAGACCACCTAGCTTGGGGTGTCATAAAATTATCAGAGGGCAGACCCTTAGGAACAGGTAACTCGGGATAACAGTAATTATCTTCTCCTGAGATTACCCTACTTGAATGTTAGTCTGAGGGCTAGGGTTGACACCTGTCAGAATGAGGTGCTAGCTGACAACCTCAGACCAGGTGCCAGCAACTCTTAGGAAACATCCCAGCTAAGGCACCAAATCACCCAGATGAAGAATGATAATAAAAATTTCCAGACCGCTAAAGATAACCTCATAACTAAGGGAGGGCAGCTCAGACACAGAAAGATCAGAACTCCTCTTCCAAGTAATTGAACTGAGGAAAGAAGTCAAATCGCTCCAGTCCCTGAGAGCAACTAAAGACAAAGTAGCAGATGCCAGAAGAGAGCAGGGAATGGTGCAGATGAAAGACCTCACCTGTCAGCTCAAAAAGGAAATTACCCTACTAGTGCAAGCTGAAGCTGAGGCAGAAGCTTCAAAGACAGAAGCAAAGAAAGAATGTGAATTCCTTCAACAAGAAAGAAATGGAAGCTGAAAAACTGAAAACAAACCAAGCCCAAGCAGGACTGACAAAGACACAGAAACAGAAACAATATCCCAAAAACACAAGGTACAGTCCACAAAGCCAGCAAAGACAGCTAATCAAAGCAGTGAAACCATAAATACGTTCCCGCCCCCTTTACCCCCCCCCCCCCCCCCCACACACACAAAAATGAAGATTTGCAAGAAAACAGAAAATAAAGCACAGAAATGAGAAGTGATTACGAGATCATTGAGGCCGACGTACAAGAACTACATTGAGGACAGAATGAATTGATGCACCCGCACAGAAAGTCCATTTGGTAACAGACTATGACAATGCAGAATTGAAAAAAGACCTAAAACTAGACATGGATTCAAACAATGCTAAAAGTGAATATAAATCCCAACTAAATGAAGCCTATTTATGACTCTACAACATTAAGCCATGTAACAATGAAAGGAGGCAGGTCAAAAGCACGACACTACACAGACCCAATCAAAACAAACAGCAAAAGCTGTCAAGCTTGTGACCTCATAGTTTGTTAACTATTATTCATAGTTCCCAGTGGCTATGTTCGTAATTTGTGTAATTTAACACTTTAGTTTTAATCATTATCACACTTTGTGGGAGCATTTATTATACATTAATACCAGGAGAGGAGAAAATCAGAAGAGTTAACTGTGTATCTTGATATTCTTACCTTGAATTACCCTTGATATCTAGCTACCCTTTTCCTACTCCCATGGATACTAGTACGGCTACCTTAATTTCATTCTACGAGCCACTTTTTGCTGTTTTCTTGGTTATCTGGGACTGTGTCTGGGATCAACATAGCTCGGATATTAGTCCAGTTTCTCACATGGGTGTGCAGTGTTAGGATTCAAACCCACACACTCACTACATTAGTGTATATCCACGATGGGTTGGTGACTAGTGAGGCGTTCGCCGGGATAAAAACCTGACAAGTACTGTGATAAAACACAACTGTCAGGTAAGTCCTGACAACACCAAAAAAAAAACACCTTCCTGTCAAATGAGTATTGTGATCAAACACATCTATCTATCAGGTAAGTATTGTAACCCCAAAAAATACCTATCAAGTAAGCATTCTAATTTTTAAAAACAATATGCCTTTCAGATCAGATGAGACACACCTGTCTCTCAGATGAGTATTAAAAAAAAAAAGGAGAGATATCTGTCAGATACGTGTTGCAACAAAATGTATACATGTCAGCTGATTATTGTGATGAGACACACCTGTCTGTCAGGTAAGGATTGCAACAACAACAAAACATTTGTGTCAGTGAAGGATTGTGATGAGACACACCTGTCTTTCAGTTAAGTATTGTGATAAAGCATAACTGTCATGTAAGTATTTCAACAATAACAAAACATGTATGTCAGTAAAGTACTGTGATAAGACACACCTGTCTGTCATGTAAGTATTGTGATCAATTATACCTGTCAGGTAAGTATTGTGAGAGGAATTGATGAAATAATGAGCCAATGGTTGATCCATGTCTTCGCTGATGTCAAGTTTGTCTGGAGGAATTATATTGTTGTCCTCACTCATCAAATACTTGAGAAAGCCTTCCTGTGACAAGTGACCTGTGCAGTAAATTAAATATAATGTCATTAGGACACATTAATTACAGAAGTTTACAAATGCTCAAATAAAGAAATATAGACAACATGTATGCAATACATAATGGTGTTATTCGATTTGCAAATCTGTTCAGAAAAAAACCCTATTATAAAATATGTACATTGTAGTCAAGTTTACATCAAAAGTTAAACATACATTTACTGACACCTGTATAACACAAGTCATGTGTTGCATCCTCTGCAGGACTGCTTTGTAGCTTTCATTCTAGAGAAATGACTTTATCTAACCATCAGCAGCCAGGCTTTTGAGACGTCAGCAGGTTCTAGCAAGTCATGGTAGCACAATAGTCTGATGATTAAATGTTCAAATTAATTACGTAATAAATTTACCTGTGATTTTATTTTAGACTCTAAAACAAAGTACAACCCAGCTGAAAATAGTTGCCATGGTATATTCTGAGCAGGAAGGCATCTGGAGTGATACTGGCCAAATCATCACATGCTATATACTCTATGTGTTCTCAATGTTACATATCCCTAGTCTCAGATCGGGCAACATATTTTCTCAGTTATGCTATTTGATAAAATATTCAGCTATTTATCTCTTTGCTTTTTTTCTGTTCTGATAATTACATCATTTTATGCACTGTTTTTTAAGTCTTCTCTCACAACATCAACCAAGCCTTTCAATAACCCACTTGTATTTGTATTTATATTGAAAAACTGTACTAACTACATCAAGTGACAATAAGTGAAATGGTTTTGACATGTGCCAAGCCTATCACCAGACAGTGCACTACAAAGAGCCCTGTCACTTCTACAAAATGGAAGCAGATCTAGAAGTCAACTAGGCAAGCAATGGATGGATGGAATCTCCGAGGCCATAAATACCAGCATCTACATAGCCCATACCAAGGCTCACACCAGATGCCTCTTCAAAGTTTGGTGCTGAAAGGCAGAATAGAACTTGAGGAAAAGAAGAAGAAAGACTGTCTTTTTTATTGTTTGTTTATCCATGGCTTTTTGTCTCACATACATCAGCTACTATCATCATGTAGCAGATCACATGCTTCACTCACAGCACCCCTGTAGGTTTAAAATAGCCAAAGTATTTCATTTTCAAAGACATGATGTTCAACTCTATCCAGTTCAGTTACGTTAACAAAAAGAATTTTTTTAGGTGCAAGAAGCCCTGGATAGAGCTGAGGGGGGACAGACTGAAAAGAGGAAGGTCTTGGATGACGCAAGCTGAAGACACAGTTAGACACTGGAGCAGGCTTGATAAGTTTGGGCCAGGAGAGGAGTGGGTCAAAATGTCAGAGCAAGTTTCAGACTTGTGTAGGGTTCTAATCACTTTATGTCATGGGTGCAGGGACTGGCCAGCTTGTGTTGCAGAATCAGAGGTTCAACAAATAATTCATGGCAACTCTTGACTGGGTGATGTGATTGTCTTTACAGATGGCTCTGTGTTGTGGGGCAGACAAAGTGCATGGGAATTTATAGCATAGGTGAATGGATGTCGTTAAGTGCAACAAAGTCTAGCATATTCTTCTTCTTTTTCTTCTGTGTTCATCCGAAGATGTAATTGAGTTGCGTCCGTTTACAGCATGGCTGCGATATTTGCACCTTTCGGCCGACACATCCGACTTCTGCGGGCATTTGTTGACCGGGTTTGCCTTCCCAGTGTCTAGCATATAATATCACAATGTCTAGTTTTAGAACAGTGGTGGAGTCAGTCTCGGCTGCCTTCCGTTGGCTTGAAAATCAGCTGTACACACATGCCATGGTTTCAACTGACACACAGAGCATGTTGAGAAAGGTGGAAACAGACATGCTCAGTGCAGAGTGGCAAGCATCACTTCAGAGGTCCCGGGTTGTTAGCGTCCTTTGGATATTTTCTCCAGGTTGTGCTGGTGTGTTGGGAAATGAGCACTTAGACAGAAAGGCCACTTCTGCACTTTTTTGTGGTGAATTGATGTGTGCCAACCTAGAAGTTGTGAGGGCCTTTTGAAAGCGAGTGAATAGTGCAGAGGCACAGATAGATCATTAGGTCGGAGGAGAATGGCGCTGCAGAGAAAACACTTAGGGAAAGGGCAAGAAGAATAAACAATCAGACAGTTACTGTTACCATGGGAACTAAAACTCTTCGCTTACTGCTGAAGATGGGGATGGAGCGCTTATGGGGGTTTCCTGAGTGCTGTGATATTGATTCTTAATTCAATATTCAACGTCTGTATGCATTAATTTTTAAATTAAATAAAAACAAAAAGTAAGGAAGCAAGAGAGAATGCAGTCAATACTGAGACATCTCTCTTTTAAGTCTGGTTAGCAAAATATATGCCAAAATAATAGAAACGAGAGTGAGACCAATGATACCAAGGTTGGGGGAAGAACAGATGGTATTTATAAGAAATAGAAGCTGCACAGTCTCCAGACTTGAACAGTTAATGGGGGCAAAAAATCAAATATGATAAGAACTTATATTGGCATTCATAGACCCAGAGAAGTCATCAACAGAGTCGATAAACACTTATTATGAAAGTAATGGCTTGATTTGGTTTAGTTTACAAAAGTTTATATAGACATTGTTGAAGCTTTGATAGAATAAATCAGGGAACATCTAAACCATTCACAGTCACAGCTTAAGTAAGGTTGGGGTGTGTCTTATCACCACTGCTGTTTATCACCTACATCGACAGTACATGCAAGGATGCCAAGCTCAGGAACAGACATATCAGTAATATCAATGATTTACTCTTAGATTATAACCAGGCCTTGATAGCAGAGACAGCCATAAAATGGCAGCAACATCTCACATCAATGAATGAAGAATTTTAAACACATAATATGAAAATCAACATTGAAAAGACAAAACTAATGTGAATAGGAAGAAAGAAGCAGAATTTAGATATAGCAAAATAGTGCAAAGGCAGTAAAAAAGAATCTGTGCTTAAATATCTGGAAAATGTCAAGAATAAAATTCACTGAAGATGGGAAACTGGATAAAGAAATTAACATCCGATGTTGTAAAGCAGTCCACATACTGAGACAGCAAGCACCCCTCTCACAGCACATCTCATACAAGACATATACATTTCTGACCTTTGCTATTAATGCCAGACATGGTCATTCCCAACAAACCAGAAAAGGAAATTAGTAATAATGGAAATTAGATGTCTGAGAAAGGTTGCAGGAGTGACCAAAAGAGAAATGAGTTCATAAGAGAAAAGTCTGTATAGAACCAATTCTAAATTACATATAAAGACAGCAATCAGATTATTTGACAACTTAGAATGTCTTATGATGCCATACCATACAAGACATACACTAAAAGAGTTGAAGGACATAGATCATGAGTTTTACCAACAGCAATATGGAAGGACAGCATCAGCAAAACTATACAACAGCATGATGTGCCTGTGTGGCCAAAAGAAGCAGAAACTACAATTTCACCCTCAACACCAGAAGTGGTAACAGAGGAAGTGTTGAAGAAAAAGTAAAAGTTTAACAAATATATATATATATATATATATATATATATATATATATATATATATATATATATATATATATATATATATATATATATATATATATATATATATATATATATATATATATATATATATATATATATATATATATATATATATATATATATATTTAAAAAATCTATGACCATACCAAAATATATTAACACTTCTTGACTGCTACATCAACAGATTTTCTCACAGTGCATATAATTAGTTATTACTGATGTTATGATCAGACAATAATATTGTGAAAAATAAATTTAAGCAAACAAAGAATTATCTTGGGAGACTTAGTCGATACGACACATCAAAGCTAACTAGATAGTCATGCATCTGTGCTGAGGGTTGATGTAACGTGGTGCTACAGTACTCTTGCATACAACTATAGAGTATAAACAAATACTAGAAACTAATTATATGCTTATTCACAGTATTGCTGCTCTGCTGAATGAAACACAAGCTCCAACATTGACTATTTTAAGTCTGCAGTTATTTTTCAACATATATGTCTTCTTCTTTTAACTTTATAGCCCCCAAAGGAGCACAGGCCCTCAACTAACTCATGCTAAGTCTTTCTATCCTTCGCTATCACATGCAACTCTCCCCATCATTTTTTGCCTTCCTTTATTTCTATGCCGCTGTGGGTTCCGGTGTAAAGACATTTAAATTATATTGTTCTCAGGTTTTCTCAATGTGTGTCCTATCCAACGCCAGCGTGCGTCTTTTCATCCCCTCTAGGTCTACTGGAACTTGTTTAGTTCTCCCCCAAAGCTCTAGATTAGCGATTCTATCACACCATTTAAATCTCTCTTTTCTGCAGAGGCACCAGTCAGGGAATGTTTGCAGTTTATTAGTATTATCCTTAGTTGTTCTACATGTTTCTGCTCCATACAACAGCACTGACTTGATCTTGATGGCAACTTGACTTTAGAATTTAAATATTTTTATTTAATATTAGTTTTTATTTCTGTTGACCTTCACAAATGTGAAAGGAAAGCTCCTCTTGCCCTCTGTATTTATATTTTAATATCTCTATCAGTTCCCTAATCTTTATCTACATTACCGCCCAAATAGGTATACGACTCCACGTCTTGGAGTGGGGTGCCATTAAGAAAAACCACATTATTATTTGCCTGATTTATTCTCATTATCTTTGTCTTTCCCTTATGGATTTTCAGACCAAGCTATTGTGGTCTCGCATCAAGTACATTTTATTTATTTTGCATCTGATTCCATGAGTGGGACAGAAGACAAATATCACCAGCAAAGTCCAGGTCATCAAGCTGTTTTGTAAGGGTCCACTGAATTCCATTCTTGGTGTTAGCAATGGTTGTCTTCATAATCCAATCTATTGCCATTAAAAATAGGAGAGGCGGCAAAAAGACACACCTGTTTTAACTCCAAATGCTTCTGTTAGTATTCACACTTGTTGCTGACCTAGTGGTTACTTGTCCATTTACCCTCAAGGCAAGGATATGACTCGCTTCTATAGTTCACTGCCTACTATCAATGAGTCACCATTCAATGACAAAACAGGGATCACTCTCTTTAATCTATAAATATATATATATAGTTCAACAACACTGAGAAATTTGTGTCATAATATTGTTCTTTCTTCTATGTCAGTCGGCTGATATTTCTTATACCCTTCGGAGCTTAATACATCAATCATTGTTATTCTAAACTTACTTTTGTTGGTGTCTGGTATTTCACAGTTCACTTTAGTTAGGTCAGATCGGTGTGTGTAATTTTGTATTATCAGATTGTTGTTGATACTGGGTTTTTATATAGTAATCCTATCCAGTCTGGGGGCTATTAGGTTGTAATGAAGTCTGGCCAAGTTGTGCCCAGGAATATATGTGGAAATTCTGTGGTGCCAAATGCTTGAGTTGCCTCATCCCTGATATGGTGTTGGATGGTTGTTAGAGCTGCAGAGTACCGCCTAGACCAATATGAGTCACCATCACAACAATATATCACTTCAGAGTGTCTTATATTTATAGGGAAGAACCTAATTTGGACAGGTGACTACACCGTCTTGTGACACGGTGTCATGTTGACCCCATCACCCACCTAGTGCTGATTGGTCTACAAATTATAGGTCTAGCCCTATATGCTCAATACGCCTGAAGATGTGCAAAAAGGTCCGTAACTTTAATTACATTTTAACATAAGTTGGTCAATGTATTACTGTCTGCTGTTGTTTGCTTTTTTTTCATGGTTTTTCTTTTTATTCAGCTACATAGCTTGAGAGATTCTAGATACTAGTTTCTAACTTTTCTTTTTAAATTTGAAGTGTTTTATTTTATTTTATTTTTTTTTAAAGGAAAAATTGTGATTATATGGACAGGTTTGAAGGAGGGTTGAGAAAGGAATAATATGTCAAATATTCAGCAAGTAATTACAATATGATCTTCTATGAAGAGAATGCTTTATTTTATTACTCTGAAACTTAGTTCTTGAAAAAGAATTACTTTTATTTACCCTCAATTGTTTTCCCTTTCCCTGAATTTAAATTAAGAGCCTACATATTTTTTTTTAAGTGCTATTTGAGAAATTTGGTTATTGATTCAAAAATACTATAAAAAATTGTGTAAACAGTTTGTTTTATTGAAAAGAAACAAGGTGGGTAGTCTTTCAATTTACTAATTTTCACTGCAATTTTCAAAACTATGATGTGAATGTTTAGGATGTATAGATTATAATTGGTTTCAAAAAACTATTTTAATATTATTTAAGGTGACTTGAACAAAGGAAGTTTCAAATTGTTAAGGCATTCAACACAGCGCAAAAGCCTAGACTAACTCTATCCCAAGTGCATAAGGGGCAATCAGACGACTAGAAAAAGAAACAGTGGAAGATAATGAGTATCTAAGATGTGTACAATCATGGTTCATTAATGCTGAGGATTTTATAAATATATATACACATTTATTTAAATATATATATATATGTGTTAGATACCAGCATCTTACCTTTATCTGAAATACAGCAAAAGTAACAAATATTTAGCAATACTGTGTATGTCTAGATCAGATATCCATGGTTATGAACATGATACCAAACACATACTGTGTATGTCTAGATCAGATATCCATGGTTATGAACATGATACCAAACATGTACTGTGTATGTCTAGATCAGATATCCATGGTTATGAACATGATACCAAACACGTACTGTGTATGTCTAGATCAGATATCCATGGTTATGAACATGATACCAAACATGTACTGTGTATGCCAAGATCAGATATCCATGGTTATGAACATGATACCAAACATGTACTGTGTATGCCTAGATCAGATATCCATGGTTATGAACATGATACCAAACATGTACTGTGTATGCCTAGATCAGATACCCAAACACGTACTGTGTATGCAATAAAAACTTGTACACTGACAAAGGTCTCACCTTTACCTTTACACTCAGCTATTAATTAAAAATAATGTTTAGATCAAAATACAGTAGAACCTCGCTTAACGAGCACCTCTCATAACGAGTAATTCGCATAACGAGCAAAACAAATTGTAAAAAAAAAAATGACTTGCTTAACAAGCGACGTTTCACATAATGAGTGGCGAGGAGAAGGGAAGTCCTGAATTGTGCGCATGTTAAATCAGTCTGTGTTTAACACTCGTTCCAGTAGCATCTTAGTGTCGCTTGTGATCACACATTTTCTCAAATTTTTGTTGCATTGTGATATATGTACATGAATCCTCCAGGTCTACAAGTTGAACTCTCTGAAGAATTATGTTTATCAAGATCCAGTTTCTGCCTCCCAACACCACTCCGTTACTCCAGCCCATGACCAGCAAGTTATTTCTAACTTTAAGAAGCTCTACACTAAAACACTCTTCAAGCATTGTTTTCAGGTGACTGAAGGGACCAACCTAACTCTCAGAGAGTTTTGGAAAAACCACTTCCACATCGTTGCCTGCCTCAAGATGATCGACAAGGTGGGGGAAGGGGTTACCAAGAGAACCCTAACTTCTGCCTGGAAGAAGCTTTGGCCAGACAGCTTTGTCGATTTGTGACTTTGAGGGGTTCGAGACAGTACCTGTGGAACCTGTAATCAACCAGATTGTGTCTTTGGCCAATATCATGGGATTGGAGGTAGACAACAGTGATACCAAAGAGCTTGTGGAAGAGCACAGCCAAGAGCTGACCACCCAAGAGCTTATGGAGTTGCATTGTTTCACAGCAAGAAGTTTTGGGGGAAAGTTTGTCAGAGGAGGAGGAGGAGGTAACAGAAAAGCAACAATCTTCTGGCCAAATAAGAGAAATAGTATTATCGTATTTTTCATTAATTTATATGAGAAAAATTGTTTTGCATAACGAGTGTTTCACTTAATGAGTATGATTCTGGAACGAATTATGATCATTAAGCGAGGTTCCACTGTATAAACGGAATGTGTTAGTGAAAAATGTTATGTAAATAGAGTTGAGTTGTGGTTGAAGATCAATATCACAGCTCTCAGGACATTTCCATAAGTTCTCAGTCTATATCTTCAGAGCCAGTAAAGAATTCCAACCCCACTACTACCAGTAGCTGTCTGGATTGTATGTTTGTCTTGCATTTCTTCTGAGTGTGGACTGTTGGCCAGATCCCTTGGTCACTGCCCACTGTATCATTCTCTTCAGACCAGGATAATTAATTGTGCCTCCTCACTGTTCACTGGCTCCAAATGGGGATTTAACAACATCTGGCTTGTCATATAACAAATTTATCCTCAAGTTGTACAGAACCAGCCAGTCTGCATGTTTGTTTCCCCTGCATTCTCTTGGAAAAATATCCAAAGGATGCCAAGTGCCCTGGACTTCTGAAGCAATGCTTGCCACTCTACACAGAGTATACCAGTCTCCACCTTTCTCAGCATGTTCTGTGAGTCAGTTACAATCCCAAATTGTGTATACAGCTGGTTCTCAACTCAATAGAAGGCTGCACTGACTGCCTTTACTTTTATTCTCAAGCTAGATGTTGTGAAATCATAAGCTAGGCTTTAGTGCACTAAGGGACATCCATTTTTTTTGCTATTCCCCCCCTTCCCCGCCCCCCTCCACACCCATTCCCTCTGGCACTTCGTCTGCCCTTCAACACAGAGCCATCAGCAAAGATAATCACATCACCTGGATGAAAATTGCCACGAATCATTTGCTGAACTCAATTTGCAGCATCTGCTGGTCAGTCCCTGCAATCCCAACCCAGTGAAATTAGAAGCCCTGATTGTCACTCAGACCTTTTGACCCACTCCTCAAGCAAGCACACAAGCCTAGCTGTGTCTTTTTCCCATGCCATCCAAGACCTTCTTTTCAGCCTGTGACCATTATCTCTAGATAGAGCTTTGTACAAGAGGTGTTAATTTTCTGCAGCTACTATGATGTATGACAAGCACACAAGCCTAGCTGTGTCTTTTTCCCGTGCCATCCAAGACCTTCTTTTCAGCCTGTGACCGTTATCTCTAGATAGAGCTTTGTACAAGAGGTGTTGATTTTCTGCAGCTACTATGATGTATGACAAGCACATAAGCCTAGCTGTGTCTTTTTCCCGTGCCATCCAAGACCTTCTTTTCAGCCTGTGACCGTTATCTCTAGATAGAGCTTTGTACAATAGGTGTTGATTTTCTGTAGCTACTATGATGTATGACAAGCACACAAGCCTAGCTGTGTCTTTTTCCCGTGCCATCCAAGACCTTCTTTTCAGCCTGTGACCGTTATCTCTAGATAGAGCTTTGCACAAGAGGTGTTGATTTTCTGCAGCTACTATGAGATATGACAAGCTTGCAGCACATCAATCAACTATCAGCAGTAGCTGGTAATGCAAGTATATATCCCATACATATTATCTGGGTATCTTTTGTACATCACAGAATCACCTGCATAGCTTCATTCTGTATGCGTTCAAGTTTCATCAGCTACACAAATTGATATTCCATAATCTATCACTGAGAGGATCAAGTGCTGGAACTTTGTGAACAGCATTCTTTGTTCCATGTCCACTGCTGCCATATTCTTAAGTGCACTGAGTCTCTTCTGGCACTTTGCTGCAACATCCTTCTATGATCCTTGAAGGACCTGCTTTTACTGAAAATAATACTTATATTTATATATCAGTCTGCTCTCTCTTTTGATATCTCTGCAAATGTCAATATCAAACCAATACCTGGAGCTTCTAGTTTTGTACAAAGATGGTTCACTAATATGTCTTCGTATTTCAATCAACATAGTAGGCTGTAAAAATGTCTACAACAGTACACAATATGTTCTGGACAATTATAAGCTATGTTTTTGCAACAAAACAAAGAAATACCCTGAGTAAAACCTGGTGTAGACTTCAGGGTGCACACTAACTAGGGAGCTGAAATAGCAAACCTGAATGACAGCCCAGTGGTCACTTATTCCAATCTTTTTAAGGCATGGATTCTTTGCAATGACCTGGGCTCCTAGGGTGACCCAGCATAAATAAATAATTTTAGAGGTATCAAGAAGTTTTCAAAAAAATTAAGTGAGTCCTGGACAATCGATAGGCAGGTCAAACCATTTCTTGAGGCCTCAGAGATGTGGTTTTACAGAAGAATGCTTAACATATTTTGGACAGTCAAAAAGAGCAACCAAAAGGTTTTAAAAGAGGCGGGAGCCTGAAGACAACTTATCACAGACATCAGAAGGAGACAGTCATCATTTGTCATCTATGTTATGAGAAGAGGGAAAATGGAACATGTGACTATTGCAAAGATCTGTGGAAGGAAGGACAGAGGAAGACAACAAGATTTGATTCTTGACAGTCTTGTGCATGCCAAGTAGTCACTGATCCATCAGACTCAACAACTACATGCCAGGTAACTGTATCCTTCAGGTGCTTGACAATGTTTGTTATCTATGTGTTTGTGTGAGAGAGTGACAAAGAGGGAAGACTGAAACTGGAAAGTTTAACCTCGCCTATTGCATTTGTAGATATGAAATGGAATTGTCACAGAACTACTTGCAGTATTTATGTTGACTTTATTTCCCTTTCAATCGTTTCAATTAATACCATCCTACATGATGCTCAAATGTCAAACACAAATTACTGTAATTAAATTGTACATCTCATTATTATCTCATCCTGTTTCTGAGTGTGGAGGTAAAACACAAAGCAGTAGGGGACTTCTTGTTTGTATGTTTCTCAAAGGGACTGTTACTGCCTGTGTAGTTGTTTACATGGAAGCCAAAATCTCAGTCAGCACAATCAAACATCTCATCCAAAGCGTATTTATTTCCACCCTAAGTTACTTTTGCCAGACATGGTCACTCACAAAAACCAGGAAAGAAATTTAGTAGCCATGGAAATCAGATGTCTGAGAAAGGTTGCTGGATTGACTAGAAGAGACAAATCAGGAATATATTATCTCTCCAACGTTTTTTTTTGGGTCTGCCTAGTGTCTACTTCGTACACTGATACCAAAACCACCGCAGGCTATTAGCTCTCATGATGCCAGTAATTATTGGTGATTTAATCAGATTATGAATTTCGTAATTGATTCTTGCTCTCCATTAGTGAGCTGTTTCATCTTTAGTGGGTCCAAGGATTTGTCTTACATCTTTGTTCTTACAAGTTTAAAATAAGAATTTGTCTCTTTAGTTGTACTCCAAAATTCACAGCCAAATCACAGCTACAGCCATGACAGTGTCAATATGTCCATACAAATATGGGGCTAGTAGTATGTTCCCAATATCTCTCAAGGCTTTCTGACTGGCTTCACTATCATTATGAGACTAACAAACTGTAGGATGTTGTACCAGCTGATATCATTAATGAGGACAAGAGACAAAGGAGGAGATTAATTTTTAGGAACTCATACATCATGGTTTAATAAAGAAGCACATAAATTGATAATTTAGGAAGAGCTGAGGAGAGCTATCATCCCTTGTGCAGTTGTAATATTTTGCCCAAGGAATATATATTTGAATACCTACTTGTGTATATGCGTTCCAAGTATCATTCATGGTTCCTGATAAGTAGTTTTATTATAGTATTATGCATCTGACTGTTATTTGTTACATTTTTAAAAACCTTTCAAAATGTGTTTCCAATAATTTTTTCTTTTAAATTTACATAATTGTACTGCAATCAATGCCTTTTCAACTTGATATGCTTAATGCACCATTAACATGGAAAAGATCCTTTCACTATTGTGCATGTGTGCATGTATGTTTATGTGCAGGTGCGTGTGATGAACATGTGTGTGTTTGTGGTGTGCATATGTATGTCTGTACAAGCTTGTGTTTTTTTACATCTACATGCTTGTGTGCATTTGTGCTGTAACATATAAAAGCAGCTCATTCATACACAGTGAGATAAGTAAAACAAGTTTTTAACACCCTATGAAAGCAATTAGCACTTAACTGTAAAATCTAAAATTGTGCAGCCGGCATATTTACCTTTTTGTGCCATCCCAGATTTGGTTTCATAGCGGTGTATAAGCTCATCTGCTTTTGCCAGTGTATAGTTTGGATACAGTACCTCATTCAGACGTGGATCTCTCTGTTGCTTATTAAGGAAATCACAGAACTGTTGTGTTGTTAAATACGGCTTTTTCTTGGCACCTCTAAATGGTAGAAGCAAAAGTATCATTAAAGTTAAACTATATCATGTGTTCGTTCAAGAAATTAGCAGTGCTGTCTATTAGCAACTATATGAAATGCTGAACATACTAAAAATCAAAAGCTAATTACAACATTTTTATGCTGATTAAACTTGAATTTTACATATCCTAACCAATACTTTAATCATCTGTTTCTTCTTCTTCATCTGCGTTCACCCCAAGATGTAAATGTGTTGTGTCTGTTCACATTCATTCTGTTCATCAATTAGCAGGTCCTTTACAGAACATCACTTTCTTTCTCCAGCCCTATGTGCTTTCATAGCACATGCATCTTTAGTGTCTTGTATCCACATTTGTGAAGGTCTGCCTCTACCTCATGTTTCCGGAAACAGTATCCTCCATAACTATTTCCTCCAGGCCGCTTTGATGTTTAACATGACCAAAATACCTCAGCTTTCAGGAATGCTGTTTATGAGCCAATTTTATTCGATGTACTGATCATGTAGAATGTCAGTGTTTTTCTTCTTTCTTCAGTCAGTGGTATTCTAAGAATTTTTCTGTAGCATTCCATTTGAAAAGTTTCTATTTTATCTTCACTGACTGAGTAAAAGTTCATGACTCACATCCATATGCTGCCACGGGAAAGATGCATGTCTGAATATCACATATTATAAAATATAAACATATGAGAGTACATGAGAATTATTGTGTACAAATTGCTTATTACTTAAAAACTATCAAACATAGTTCTAACATTCTAAGTACCAGTTTCAGAGATTCTTCCTGGATAAAAGGAGGTAAGTCATATCATGTGGCTTTCTCTTTAGTGTGTCATACCTGTTCTAGGAGAACATTCCCATTTCATCTAGGCTGGCTGAGTTTATCTTCACTATTATTTAATAATTTATTCATGACTATGAATTTTGCAGCTTTCTAGGTAATAGGGCAGCTCATCCCAAAGCAAACCCTCCTCCTTTGCATTTTACTACATGCATGGTAGGTTACAATGTTACTATTCCTTGTGTCACTAAAGGCATTGTTAACACAAAACAAGAGATAGAGAACAAGAGTGCACAAGTCTGATTATTCACAGAATGTTAAAGCAAGTTTCAACACAAACTATCAGAGAAAGCTTCAACACAAACTATCAGAGAAAGCTTCAACACAAACTATCAGAGAAAGCTTCAACACAAACTATCAGAGAAAGCTTCAACACAAACTATCAGAGAAAGCTTCAACACAAACTATCAGAGAATGCTTCAACACAAACTATCAGAGAAAGCTTCAACACAAACTATCAGAGAAAGCTTCAACACAAACTATCAGAGAATGCTTCAACACAAACTATCAGAGAATGCTTCAACACAAACTATCAGAGAAAGCTTCAACACAAACTTTCAGAGAAAGCTTCAACACAAACTATCAGAGAAAGCTTCAACACAAACTATCAGAGAATCTCATCAAGTTCTCAAATACAGCAATATACTTTCACAAAACCAGAACTGTTGTGCAGGATTTATTAAAATAACAGGAAAAAAGAAGGAAGAGAACAATTCACATTACATATTATTGCATTTGACAGAGAGACCTTCCTGCCATCATGAAACAATCAGATGAGCATCTTATGTTTACAGAAATACTGATGTCTTCATTGAGGCACATGAGACTGGAACCTGATGCACTAATTTAAAACAAGTGTCAACAACAGTTATGTCTGTTTATTTAACATCAATAAAATACACACAGAATTGGTTGATTACTAACAGCTCATCAAAAATTTTATCCACTTCAGTTCGACCCAACAGATGTCTGTAAAAATTGAAGAAGTTCTCAAAAGTAAATTTCTGTGGGTTAATAGCATCAGTCTGAAACAAAAGGCAACACAAATTTAATTAAATAAGTAACAGTGACAAAAATATGACAATTTCATTGGACAAACTACTACACAATAGATGCAGGAAGCTTGAGATGTTTGAAACATAATTCCTTTGTCTCTGACATTATGCATTAATAATGTTTGTGATTACTGCCATTGTTTATGTTGTATATCTTTGTTTACTACATATAGTGTCATGTCATCAAGTGTGATGTCAACTATTTTGATGGCAGCTTTCTGTCTTTCCAGATGATGTAATATAGTGTGTTTCTGGAGGCATGATATGAAGTTTTTCCTCCTTATAGAACAAATCCTGAGCAGTAGAAAACTTGTGCTGCCCATGCAGCATGATCACCTGCCTTGTCTACACCATGGAAAGGGAAGGTTTCAAGACATTTGGAACAGAGCATCTTCAAAATGCAGCAATGCTCTGTCTGCTTGTGGGAACTTCCCCCTAGACCAGCTTTCAAACAATAAGGGCCTAGTCTGTCTTGCTATAACTCTGCATTTTCAGGTTGCATAACCACTTCCTAAGCTAAGGCTAGTATCATCCCGTGTTCCATGTGGGATCTAGGGCCATCTTTTCTTGGGGGGAAAAAAAAGAATAGACCCACTACTTCCCCGATGTCACAAAAGGCAACTAATTATTGATTTTGTTCACCAAAAGTCAGAGCACATCTGCCTGAGCTATAAGAAACCAACAGTCTGCATACAAATAAGAAGGATCTGTAAAACTGCTGTGCTTGCAAAATTCAGGTTCTGGAACAAAACTGAAGTGCAAAGGTGCACGAACAACCAGAACTTTCCACCAAAGTTGACACAGCATGAACACTAAAAATACGAAGAACATTCTCCTCAATGTGCTTCTTCACCTGAGGCCATAGAGACATGTGGGATGTCTGGTTTGGGATATGTCACCCAACATTCAGCATTTACAAAGAACGAAAGAATAAGTGGTAGTAGCCACTACCTTATACAGTAGCTCAGTCTAAGACCTGCATGTCAACTAGTATTATGTCATTTAGTGTGAATTGATGTCAAGTATTATGACAACTAGTAATATGTAATGAAGTGTGATTTAATGTAATTAAGTGTGATGTTAGATAGTATCCTCTCATTTAGTGTGGTCTGGTGTCATCAGTATCATGTTATCAAGTGTAACTCAACTAGTATTATGTGATCTGATATCATCAAATATGGTGTTATGCAGTATCACATCAAGTGTGATGTCAGCTAGTAACTTGTCATTTAGTGTGATCTGATGTTATCAAGTGTGATGTCAACTAGCATCATGTCATTTAGTGTGATCTGATGTTAACAAGTGTGATGTCAACTAGCATCATGTCATTTAGTGTGATCTGATGTTATCAAGTGTGATGTCAACTAGCATCATGTCATTTAGTGTGATCTGATGTTATCAAGTGTGATGTCAACTAGCATCATGTCATTTAGTGTGATCTGATGTTATCAAGTGTGATGTCAACTAGCATCATGTCATTTAGTGTGATCTGATGTTATCAAGTGTGATGTCAACTAGCATCATGTCATTTAGTGTGATCTGATGTTATCAAGTGTGATGTCAACTAGCATCATGTCATTTAGTGTGATCTGATGTTATCAAGTGTGATGTCAACTAGCATCATGTCATTTAGTGTGATCTGATGTTATCAAGTGTGATGTCAACTAGCATCATGTCATTTAGTGTGATCTGATGTTATCAAGTGTGATGTCAACTAGCATCATGTCATTTAGTGTGATCTGATGTTATCAAGTGTGATGTCAACTAGCATCATGTCATTTAGTGTGATATCTACCACTAGAAGAAAGCTATCCTAATATACTGGCAACAAACTTATGACAGATTACCAGCAAAAGAAGGAGACAATCTAAATTTTGTGGGGAGAGTGGGGAAACTGGAGTACATTGTGAGAATGGAGAAAGTTAGAGGGAAAGAGAAACAAAGTAACACCAAGAGACACACAAAAAACCTATACATTTGGGCATCATGGCATGGAAGAAATCTTTGATACAAAGAACTAAATGTACATAGGACCTAAAGCTGTGGACAGGCATGACTACCAATTGCACAAAGCAAAAAAACAATGTTTTTTCATAAACTTGGCAAGAAAGTGACGCCCGGTTCCATATTCATTCTACATTTCAGTTTATATATATAGTGATTATCAATCTTAAGTAATAAATGTAGATGTGACTCACTGAGTTAATACAATGATAGAAAATGGGGAGAAAATACAGTTCTAATCAGCAAAATCAAGCAAAATGACACTTACTTTTCCAGCATGGAACCCAACTGCTTCAAGAGCCTTCTCAACCTTCTTCCGATCATCTCTGTTACTGGCAATATTTTTTACGATGCTGAAAAACATCAGAAATATAGTAGACATAATCAATGCAAGATAACATTCCCATTCACAATAATTAAAGAAATGCTATTACGCTACCACTGGCAAACATGGACCCTTACTACAACTGTTGAGCAGAAAATCATAACAGAGATGATATGTCTCAGAGGAGCTGCTGGAAGAAAAAGGACAGATACAATTTTATTATCATGTAGGAGGTTCTTTGCAGAACATTGCTCTCAAGAAACTTGGTCTTTTGCTAGCTCTCCTACCTCATGCACTTTCATATTCAAGGAGTCATATCCTGTGCCAATCTTCATGTTGGTTGGCGTCTGCCCCTCCTTCTTGGTACAATGCCTTCTGCTATTATTGTTTCCAATCCGCTAAGATGATATGACCAAATATTTCAGCCTCTGAGACAAAATGGTTACTGGTACCATCAGAATTTTAACTCTTTGCTTGCTGCATAAAATGGAGACGGAGTACTTATGGGGGTGTCCTGAGTGCTGTGATGTTGATTTCTTATTCAACATTCAACAACAGACAAGATGATGTTTATTAGCCAATATTCCTTGATTTTCAGATCTTTTAGGATGTCAGTATTTCTTTTCTTCTTTGTTCATAATATCCTGAGAATCTATCTATAGCAATACAGTCTTTAAGGACTGGGAGGAAACACACAGTGGCTGTCTTTGTCGACCTCCAGCAGGCCTATGACAGAGTATGGAGAAAAGGTCTCCTGATGAAGATGATGAGCATAGGAATACATGAGTACTGCGAATGATGGAAACTCAAGGTTAACTGTGCAAAGACGGTCTACACAGTCTTTACCAAAAGCCACCAAGTAGCAAGGAAGAATATTAACCTGAGGTTAGACAAACACCAAGTGATGAAAAAAGAGCATCCTACATACCTTGGAGTCACACTTGACCGGCAGCTCAGCCTCAAGAATCATATTGAAAACGTAAGGAATAAGGCATTGAGGCGGTTACAGTTATTAAAGAGACTTGCAGGTACATCATGGGGATCAGACAAGAAAACTCTAAGGGGCTTATATCTAGGATATGTTCGCTCTGTGATAGAGTACAACAACTCACTGCTTACAACCTGCTCCAAAACTAACCTAGAGACTCTTGACAGAGTAAAAAATAATGCCCTCCAATTAATCTGCGGAGCTATTGCAGTCTACACCAACTGCTGCATGTGAAATCCATACAAATATGGAACCCCTCGGGTTGCTGAGAGAAAAAGCCACTTTAGAAATTTATGAAAGATGCGTTAGAAAGAATCGTAACCATCCTAAAAGACATCTTGTAGAAAACTGGGAATACAAACAAAGAATAAAGCACAAATCGGTTTTACACTGTGTTCATGAAATTCAGGACAGATACCACCTCCCAGAAAGACGTCAAGGCATTCAGAATGTTGCAAGAAACCTACCACCACATGCTCGCTTTAAAGCTCCAGAAGTCCTAATTAAATTGCTAGGCCAGGAAACCAAACAGTCCGACCCAATCGCTCTTATGAACTCATCACTAAAGACCATTGATTCTTACCCCCAAGAATGGATACATGATTATACTGATAGATCTGCATTTAAAGCTACCATTAAAGCAGGTTACGGAATCTACATAGGTTATTACCTCATACAACATCAGAATAGTGATGCAGTGGATTCCAGGCCACTCCGGCACACCAGGTAATGACAGAGCTGACAGATTGGCAAAGAAAGGAGCAACACAAGAACAACCACCTACAGCAACAACCCTACAGACAACAAAAACACTTATAAGAACTATAAACAAAGAAACTTGGTTGAACAGATGGGCCATGGGAGACACTAGAAGAGAGGTTTATAGACACATGGCTGGCCCTGATCCTAATGACAGCATTAACCATCTAACAAGAAGGGACGAGGCCACCATCTTCAGACTTAGAACACAACATACTCCACTCACTGGACATCTAAACAGAATACAGCCACAACACTCCCCATAGTGCCAGCTATGTAACTACCCCTGTGAAACACCATCTCTTTGAGTGCCCAAAACTCAGTGAGACTAGAAGAATGCTACTCCCTCTGAGACCAGACAAGTGGAACACCTTGTACGGAGGAAAAGAACAACTTATGAAAACATGCAAATTCCACTACATGGCATTGGGACAAAGGGCGAAAGCCCATGCGCCGCTGGATCGATAACAACAACAACAACAACAAGAAGGACTGGGAGATAGTCCACAACTCACATCCACACATACATGTTTTGTTACATGGAAGATACATGCTGTCAAAATTTTAACATTGCTTTTCTAGCTGGTGCTTAAACGATTTTCTAAGCAATAGCCTTTAAAAATCCTTAGCTGCTCATTGGAAAATTGTTTAATTCATAGTTTGGCCTTCTCAGACCTGGAAGAATCAATATTTAACAGAGCTTTATTTCATGATATTGACATGCTTATATATTTGGCTTGTTCATATTTCTCCCCCACATTTTCTAAATGCCTTCTTACTTATTTTGTTTTATTTTTTAGTCCTTTAGTCCTTCATATTCACCCCCCCCCCCCCCCCTCCTCCCACCTCTCTCATTACGAACTTCCTGGTTTCATGCTAAGCTTGGTTTTTTATAAGTTCTACTGTCTTGTTTGTTGAGCTTTCCAGTCACAACTTGTGTTGTATTTAGTACTTCGTTGATTAAAAACTTGGTCGAAACATTCAGTTGTATTTGTATATGTGTTTTCTATTCCCTCCGTTGTGCTTTCTGATCACATTTTATGTTGTATTCAGCACTTCTTATTATTAGCTCAGCTGCAATCATCCCTAATTCATGTCATCACTGACAGCATCAAGAACAATCGTAGAGAAAAGGTGAACTAGACAGAGTACGCAGAAGATCTTTACATTTCATCTGACACTACACAAATGATTCACAGCCATTTTAAAGCAATTGTGCCACTCCTTAATATCTGTGATTCTTATGGCAACACTGGCAAAAGCTTGCTGAATGATTTTCACTTAGTTGTATTTAAGCTTTTGTACAACATATTGAAACACTGTTGCAAATATGAGGAGGACCAGGAGTGAGCTGCAGAAGATAGCAAAAGATAGAATGTGTGAGCTAAATTGGTTGAGGTCATATGCTCAAATGGCAAAGAAGAGAAGAAAAATAAGATATTACTGCAAACTGAAAATCTTTTACAAAGGTTTAAATCAATGTTAACATATGGTATTTGCATTGGACATGTTGTACTGACATAGTTTTATTTGTTGTAGAATACCATTATACACCTATAGAACACAACATTTAACAACTGCTTGTGTATAAAAATAAACATATTGTTTCAGAAAAGTTAGGACAACTTACTTTTTCATGGAAACCTTTCCTTCATTGTTAAGGACCAAATTAAACCGAGTAAACAGTTTGTCCAAATAGGTGAGAGAGCTGCTGTTTGATGCAAGCAGATTGTGTGCATATTTCAGCAACTCGTCAGTCCATTCCTGGAGGCAACAAGAGATGAAAATGCACATTGTAATAGTCTTTTTGCATAATTTTACTTTTAATTCTCATCTTCTATAATTGCTACATCTTATTAAATGACACAAGCGTACAAGGGATCATAGAAAAATTAATAATCCTAGCTAGCTCATTTTAAAAACAAACAACATTACTCATAAATGTATTTATGTCTGCACTAAATATAACTGCATGAATTTCTTAAATGTTTCAAAAACTCACTTGAGCTGCTTCTTTGTTGGCACACACAAAGTGGACAAATTCTACATTGACCATGTCTTTTCCATAGACAACTGTTACCATTTTGTCTTCTAGGGGAATATCTGACTGACCAATCATTAATGAGTCTCTTAGCTTTTGATCCTAAAATTTCAAAGAAAAACATAACAGTAGTAAGTTACAATACTACTTAAACAAGTATGTTAAACAAGACAAGCAGCTGAGCACAGATACATGCTATGTTTTGTCACAATACAAATTTTGCTTTGAACTTGACCATTATGTAGATCAGTCACAAGCTGATGACTGTTGGCACTGGTCATCATGTCAGTCCACAGTCTTCAACTCGGATTCTGTCAATCATTTTTGCTATAGATATTTCTCCATGTCACAAAGCTAAAGAGTCAAAGACTTTCCTCAGCCTCTCCTTCCTCAACCAACTTTCCTGTTGTCATGTACACATTTACCTCTTCTCATGACATGCCCAAATAAGGTAGAATATATTTTACTGATGTAGGTAACCAGTTTTGTATGTAAGTTACTTTATTTCAAGACATTTTCAGTAGACTTGTTATCTGTCCCCAGTGTTTACGTTATACAACTCTTAAGTGGCTCTCTTTCTTCCCTTAGTTGACAAAGATATATTGCAAAGAATATTCTTCATCCTGGGAAAAAAGTTGCTTCTGCATTGAATATTCTAGATTTAACTTTTTATGAATGAATGAATCAATCAAGAACTGACAGCCGTGGACTTGGAAACTCTCACATGTTCTCCATCTCCTTCTTCAGTTGCCAAAGAAAAGTTGATATGCTAATGACACCTGTTGCAACCTGATTAAAAGTGTGCCTATGTTTTCCCCATTACATCGAATATCTTCCAGACTCCCTGCTGACCCCTCACTGAATTAGACTTTGAGTTTATGGATGCTTGGTCTGTTCTGCTGCACTGTCCCCTTGATCTCAGTAAGCCTTTCCCATATTTGCTTTATCATAACATAGCTCACCACTCAGAAGAGCAGCAACAGCCAGTTTATCAGCTTGCTTAATACCCTGCACACCTAAACATCACAGAAAGAAAATCCACAATATTCCCCTAATCAGTCTTATCAAGCAAAGCAAGCAACTCTACATGTAGTATGCCAGTTTATATTTTCCAAAACATTCTCTGTGAGTCTGTTACAATGACCACATAGTGGGCTGTGCTGCTCTCAAGCCATCAGAAAGTTGCTGTTACTGCCTTTACCTCCATTCTCATACTGGATGTTGTGTCATTTGTGATGAAACCACCTTAGTGATTTCAGAATTTAGTATGTTTAACAATTCCTTTGTGTAATAAAGAAACTTAGAATTATATTTACCAAGCATTAACTCTAAATACTAAAGCCATGTGGGATTAAAAATCGTTTCCAGTTCTCAAACCAAACAAAGAAACTAGTCCTAGGCTAAAATTACATAATATTAACAGCCAGTCCACCTGAGAAAACAGAGATGTCAGGGATATTGCATAATCAAGCAATCTAGGCCCACTGAACCTGCCAACTCAGGGAAACTAACTTAGGCAAGGGAGAAAGTCCAAATATGATGGCTCCATTTGACTTGTTTTTCACACCCTTTATTTGCACTGGGTAGAACCAGATTAGATCCATTTAAAAAAGTTTAATCAGTAGGTGCAGTCAATAATGATTGACAGCCACAAAGAAAGACAACTGTAGTTTTAAGAACCTCAGGGGTGGGGCTTTAAACCTCTCCTGATGGAAAGAGTTTGATATAGGTAAGGGGAGGAGCTAAACTTGAATTCAATTAAGACTGCTGACAGCATGCCCCTGACTAACAGTTACACTAGTATGTTATCCTAGCTGTGTGTTTTTCTGGCAATGCTGGAATTTTTCCAGTTGCCGTCTGGACAAGGACCAGTCAGCACTTATCATAAGCAGATGGTTCAGTGTACCAACCTACATTGTGTAGCGACCTCAACATGCTGTAAAAGGTTAGGTCTCAAACTGAGATCTGTTTGAGGTTTATTTTAATAAACATAAACTGTAACCCATTCCTCACCATGCCCTATCTTGTCAGAAGCACAAACAGTTCTTAAAGAATGAGTAAAAAATATTTACTGTAAATGTAATCGTCCACAATAGAGATTAGTGAGTACTACCACAAGTAATAAAAGATAATAGATAACCACAAAAAAATTAAATGCACATACTGAGAAGAAGAACACAGATATAGTCACGAACAAAATGATCCAACCTTTGGTATTTTCACTTGACTGCCAGTCCTTGTGTCACTGATGAGGGCAATGTCCAGAAAGTCCATTTCCTAGAGCATGAACAAATGATAAAATATTTGCTGAATTAGTTGTATACATTTGCTTCTTCAACACAGTGAAATGTGTCTGCCTGTCACACACATCTTTATAGGTAAAGACTTTTATATGTATGCTTAACCATGCTCATAATATATTATTGTAATGTTTACACACAGTATGTCCAGTTAAGTAACTATTTTGACAAGCATGTACTCAGATATATTTCATAAAGTCATTAAAAACATAGATATATTTGCCTGAGTGCCATCAAGTACACCTACCTTATTCTGGTCCCTCCAGTACATTATGTAGCCTTTTTCATCAACTTTCATAGTGACGGGTGTTCCAGTTGTTGAATTCTGCAGTAAAAAATAGAAGACGGTTTGACAGTGTAACTCTTCAAGTCCCAGGGGGTTTAGCATCACAGGCCCAAGGGGTAGTCAAGAGAGACGTTACATCGGTGCATCATGCATTCATTGGGCCTCTAGGTAGGAATCTATGAACGTATGATGCGTTCCTTGGGACTCAAAGAGTTAATTATTCCCAGCAAAGCCTTGTTACCTTGAAGCTACAAATTCATGTTATATTAAAACTAAACCTTCACTATTAAAATAGTCCATATCCTGCTGTGTTGTATGAAATATCACAAACATACAGAAAGCATTTAATCTCATCCAGACAATTGTGACATTTTAACTTACTCAGCCTTTATTATATTTTTCATTCATTTTGTCATTGAGAGTTAACTAACCTGACTCACAGTGTTCTGGTCATTGTTGTTCCACCTAGTTATTTAACTCTTTCTCATTAGGACACATTTTTTTTTATTTAAAGTAACTACCGAGACAGAATTGGTTCATATAAGAAATTACAATGCAAAAATGAGAATCACAAGAGTAAACTAATAGAGATAGGCCTACTTGAATTCATCATATATGTAAAATAATGTGTCGTCTTATTGTTATAGTACACAACAAAGATTTTATTTGTGTCTATGATTAAGACACTGACATATTCACAAGTACATATAGTATGTACAAGCATAAGATGTAAAAGATGTCAACAAAATGGAGTGGTGAAAAATGTTAGGGTCTTATTTACACCATTGGCGCATTGGAATTTACTTCCCAGAACATTTTGAAAAATGAGTATAATCGGGAACAAGTGCTTGCAGAAAATGTAAGTCATTGACTGATCCAGAAAGTTGAGTTAGGTTTCATGAACAGGCAGGGAACTGAATCCCTGCAGAACACCCCACAATTTTAAAGTTATGAAAGATTACTTTCTCTATTCAAATATTTGTTTCAGTATTTAAGTTCAAATCAATTTGAGGCCATCAAATCAAGCTACAGCACGCAGTTAAAACAAACTGAAATATAAATATTACTGTGACTGCTTCATGAGCTTTGCTAGTAAAATAGAGAAAAGTTTATTTTTACTGTGAAAAGTAACAAATATTACTTTCAATATTATAACTGATATTTTAATGATACTATAATATGAACATTTTTTTGTCTATAAGTATTTTTTTCTTACTTCTTAATTAAGAAATGGCCATTATTTACTCAATTCATATTAGTTACCCTACCGCTAACCTACAACATAAGACTTTGCCCACTAGCATGTAAATTAGGGTTAACCTCCAAGAATAATTAAGGTAAACTTAGGAAATTCAGTTGGGGGAAGGGGAAGGGGAGGGGGGAGTTTGCAAATCTTATAATAAACATAAAACAAGATACATAGAGATAATATAAACAATATAAATGAAAGTATTATAGTGGACTTGGGCAGACAAACATCCACTGGAGGTCTGATTTTCCCTTCAACAGATCAGCATCTTGCAGTTAGAAGTCCCAGTCCTATGCTTGTTAATAAGACTCCTTGAAAGTCCTGTGTGCCTCTCGTTCATTACTGTACCGATCTTTACTCTCAGTTGGTGAATTCTCAGCAGTGATGTGGATATGCTGTTCCCAAAATCCTCTTCCCATCTTAAGGCACTAACAATATCAGAGCAATCTATAGATCTCTGCTACTACAGCAAAACTGACCAGTTTATCAGATCTTTCATTATTTTAAATAATGGCAACTGTCATCCAATAAATTAAATAAAATGAGAAGGCTGAACAAATGTGCATCTATATTTATCTGTGAATCAGTGTAGATATAAGTGAATTCTGAGGAGTGGGGTGTCATGAAATTAAAATACATCACAACAAAAACTACAGCCTAATCACGTGCAGTCTCCATCGGTTTTTTTCCTTAGACAACGAAGTCCAATATTGTTCTTTTCCGTTAATGTGTATTTCACTGTTATTTATCTTCAGTAATACGTGCAGTCTGTTCACACACTAGTGATATCAGTTCTTTTGTCTGCTTCTTTATCTATACACGGAGAATAGTTTTCAAATAAGTAATTGTGTGAATAATATGACCAAATCAGGAGAGGCTCAAGATTTCAAATCTAATAAGAGTAATTCTTTGTAAGCTACAAAAGATTAATGATAACACATTAAGTGTGGACGAAGATCAACAAGCCGAGGACATACGAGGAGACCTGGAGTAAACACTTAGTGAAATACATAAAACATGTAAGCACAGCTAATAAGTCTTGGACTGAGCCACTACAATGAAAAGCCAGACTAAAAACAACATAACAGGCAGAGAGAGGCTAAAAGATTATAAATGACCAAGGAAGTTGAAATAAGACAGCAAAGAATTAATGGATACGAACTGTAATTGTTATTTATCCCCCTTAGAACTTGAAGGTATAACAGGCATATTTCACAAAGAGGACGAAAAGACAGCCTCCCTGCAATGTTTGCTTCTTGAGCCAGCCATAAGTGTTTCTATGACAATACCTCAGCTGAATGATGACAGTGCAATCAATACAGCTACACATTTTCATATTGCTTATCTTTAGCAAACCACAAACCTCCAGTAATTAGATTTATAAGGCGTGTGCACTGTGAATGCATGCATTTTTAGTTTTTTTTTTAAATTGAAGCACAATTAGTATTTGCTTACTGAAAGAAGCCACTTGGAAGGAAGACATACCCTCTGGTGTCTGTGTTAATGGCTTATATTTGTTGTTAACATCATTATTATCAAGCGTCTTGCTGACTAATATAGGCGAGCAATTTCTAACCGCATGTACCATTTCATATGCTGACATCTTTTCAAGCCGTGAGAACAGGCTGTCAACATTCTTCTAATATTGTCTTCCTCTTTCTATTGTCTTCTCCAAGGGAGCAGAACTGGTCTTGCAGTGGATACCAGCTCATTGTGGTATTCAAGGAAATGAGACAGCAGATGAGTTGGCAAAAGCTGGGAGTAATCTTCCACAACCTCATCCACCACACAGCTACAAGGAAACCAAAACAGCGCTAAAGCAGTCTTTCAAGCGGGAGTGGAGAAGGCAGAATGGAGATTACAGACCAGAGAGTGACAGCATAAACAAACTCAACAGGAAAGAACAAACATAAATTTTTAGACTTCGGATGGACACTGTGGTCTTCGAGCACACCTGTACAAGATAGGTATAAGAGAATCTGCTGCCTGTGATTGTGGAGCAGAAAGACAGACCCCTGAGCACATACTGCAGTACTGCCCTTACCTCTCCCAGCAAAGACTGTGGATCTGGCCCAGGAGATCCACATTGCGAAAGAAGCTATGGGGGAACGGTGGCGACCTTAAACGCACTATCCTATTTGTGACCCAGACGGGACTCAATGTTTAGTATGACTGATATCGAACGCAGAAGAAGAAGTCTTCCTCCTCTTTTTCAATTAATATTTTCCAGTCACATGTTCCAGTTTTTATATTCCAGATATTTGCCTGCTTTGGTAACAAATATTGAATTCATTATTCCTAATATTGATAATCTAAAGAATACTGTACATCATATTTCAACAGTTTATGAGAAAACGAAGCCAATACCAATTGATAGCTCGCTGATATACTTTTCGTTCAGTTTTATATCGTTCCCTGATAATACTAATTGCTACCGTTATTAAGACATCCAAACATAACTATGCGTGCTATAGTCACATTTTTCGCATTAGTTAGGCGAACTGAGTTGTCTCAAGGCATAGTGTTAGAGGTCCCGGGTTCAGGCCCCGGTGAAGAATTGGATTTTTACGTGGTTTTCTAGTAATTTCCCCATGATCTCTGGGTAGTAAGACCAGCGTCCAGCCCGTGTGTACTGTTGCGCACGTAAAAAACATCTCTTGGCAGTTGAAAATCGAAAAGAGTAGCCTAACGGCGTTGTCCGGCCAAATTTGAATTTTAAAAAATCTACCCAAAGCATTTCAGGATCCTCGCCTATGCAACAGAGTTCGTGCATTGCGCTGAGATTCTTCGTACTCAGGCCTGAGTTAGAAGAAGAACGGAGGAGCACTTATGGGTTGCACGCGTGTGGCATGATGTTGATCCGTTGAATAAAACAAAAACCAAAAAATTTAAAAAAAAAAACGAATTAGTTATTTAGGTCACAAAACTAACAAATATGTCAAGAGACTAAATATAGGAATTTGCAGGACACCAGGGGCCTTTCTTGACAGTAGTGAAACTTTGCAAGCTAGCTTGGTTCAGGCACCTGGTGAGACATGATTCGATTGCAAAGAACGCTGGAGTTAGTCGCAGACGAGAATGGCAAAGAAGAACCTAGAATGAAAACATCAAGATATGGACAGGACTAAGTTAACATACACTTATTCATCAAGCGTGCTTGTGCTTCGATACACCTCCACGACCCTAACGGATCAAGGCTAAAGTTATGTTATGAGTGCAAACAGATTATAAACAGCATATTCATCAACTGCGAGATCAGAGGCCTATGAAAAACCGCCACCCTAACCATTTGAAATCGAGTGAATAATATTATCCGAAAGATTGTTGGAACGACACCTTGGACTAGATTAATCGAAAAACAGCTGATCTAGTGGTTTGCTTATCTCATTAGGATGCAGCAACATCAAGTACCATCACAATCACTACATCTCTGATCAGCTACATGAGCAAGAGGACGGCCACGCAAAAAAATGAATCGACACCATTAAATATACTTTAAGCCTTCACATCATAATAATAGTCGGTGCCAGCCATAGTACACTGGGTCGCAAATTGTTCCACGGTGCCTTACAGCAGAAATGGTCTGTAATGATGCTAACGATGTTGTGTATTTACTGGACGTTGCAGAACCAGTCCCAGCATTTTTTGGCTGTTGTAGTTTTTCTAGGCAAATTTTACGTTCAGTAGTTTGTCACTGCTTGCTGAACGATCAGCTCTCGGTAATACTGTCAAAACTAGCGAGCTGGGGTCAAACCCGGCCCCGCGGCATTACGAAGTGCTTTCGCAACGCCTAAGCCACAGACGCCGATGTTGAGCAAGACTATTTGGTATGATGTATATAATTCTAGCCTTCATTGCCGACACATATCCCTTACTTGATGGGCGGAGCAGCATTTTATCACACATCACATTACTGAACTTGATGAGCAAGGATCGTATCACACATCAGATTACTGAACCTGTTGAGCGATAAGGAATGTATCTGACATAACATTTCTACAAGTGATTGGTAAGACAGGATTGAATCACATAGCAGATTCATGCACTTTTTGGGAAAGACAAGATTGTAACTAGATTAAAGCACCTGATAGGCAAGACAGGATTGTATCACACATAAAACAAGATTCCTGCTTGTTTGGTAACACTGCATGAAGTCTTTTTAGGCTATATTGTTTTCTGTCTCACATGTGTCTACGCTTAAACAAACAAAGGTTCCATTTCTATGTGTCTTGTTCGATTTACCGTGATTTAAATTTTTTTTTATAGACCAACCGTGCCAGTACTACATTCCACGAATCATCGTCATGCGGTCAATGTTTCATGCCGGTCGCCGAGCCCGTTTTTACTTATAGGGACATTTCCTGGTTCCAAAGTTAGGATGGTCGACCTGTCAGCCTAGACAAAATAAATCCGCCTTGCTGGGGAGTCGAACCTCTGACTGCTAGACCGACAGAAAGGTATGCTTGTCACTCCACTCTCTAAACATTTGAGGAACCTCAATGGGCGGAAGAACTTATTATTAAAAATAATAATTACTAAACGCAAAATAAATATATTTCAAATAATAAATGCATAAACAAAATTCACAAAAGAGTGCGTCTGTGCATGATAAGGGGCGGGTGAGCTTTTTTTTTTCCTTGAGCGAAAAAAGAAAGAGAGGGTTTAAAAAAAAGGTTGAGGGGGGTGGGGGTTGTCATGATATTTAAGCCTCTATTCAAGTACCAGCGCACTGGTCAGAATTTATCCATTCTTAATATACTGCTCAAGAAAACGCATATATATCTGATGGCGCTGTTTTTTGTTTGTTTGTTTCAAAGGATAAACCCCTAGACCTAAAAACTACAGATGACCCAGATGCAAAAGAACTGTCAATTGATTGTTCGAACCTATTCTTTAAGGCTACAACCTACCCTCATGTAGTAGTAGTAGTAGTAGTAGTAGTAGTAGTAGTAGTAGTAGTAGTAGTAGTAGTAGTAGTAGTAATAGTAGTAGTAGTAGTAGAAGTAGTAGTAGTAGTAACAGTAGTATTAGTATTAATAGTAGTAGTAGTAGTAGTAGTAGTAGTAGTAGTAGTAGTAGTAGTAGTAGTAGTAGTAGTAGTAGTAGTCGTCGTCGTCGTCGTAGTAGTAGTAGTAGTAGTAGTAGTAGTAGTAGTAGTAGTAGTAGTAGTAGTAGTAGTAGTAGTAGTAGTAGTAGTAGTAGTAGTAGTAGTAGTAGTTGTTGTTGTTGTTGTAGTAGTAGTAGTAGTAGCAGTAGTAGTAATTTTCACAAATATATCCTGTTCAAACCTCAGGTGTATAATTAAGATACAAGGTTTTCGTCGAGTTCTCAGTGCATATATATATATATTTTTTTATATATTGTGCAATTATTTATTTAAGGCAAATAAGTAATTTGCATTGTTTCAAATATTGCTTTGGTTTGGGTTGTGATTAAGGATACAAATTGTACTTTAATATTCAAACAATCTTACTTACACCGTGTCATTTAAAATAGTGGATTTATTATGTCCTTGGTAAAACAGTTGATTATCCTCGTTGATGTTATCTTTAGAATAGGCTTCTTCAGAGATAGAGCATTGACATTCCTTACACTTCTTTATATGGATTCTGGTTCTGGTGATAAATTTGCTTAACCTTGTCATGCAGGTTTTTAGGTCTGGTCATGTGAACAAATTTTCCATCGTCATAGGTAATGTATAGAGATTTATATAGTCAGCTAATAGTTTCATTTGGAGTTCTTGAATCCCATCAAGTAGTGCTGTATATTATTGGGCTTCTGGCACAAAACCCAGTCTCTTACAACATAGTAAAACAAACCCATCGAAGTTGTAGTCTAAGCTTTTGCTTCTTCGTGTTTACCAGCTACAAACTCTGGACTTTAGTCTTGTTCCAGAATTTGTTCTAAGAATGTTTGACTGTATGGAATTAAAAGTTCATCTGTTATCTGACTTTGTATTTTAGGACAATTTAACAGCTTATATGACAAATTTACCCCACAGACTTTGGTCCCCACATAGGATACAGGGTTCAATAGCCACAGTAGGTTGTCCCAGGATAAGTGTTTATATGACTGGATGCGGTTTCCAGGATTTGCTCCTGTTGGATTCCCAACTCGTATTTCTAGTTTTATGGTCTGTCTCGTTGTGTTAGAAGTTGTCCTTCTTATTCTTTGTCATCCCCCTGTGAGATGCAATTTTTGGTTATTTTGTTGTCAGGGGCCGCAATATAGCCTAACGTTTGAACGCGGTATCTGGGAACTCTCCACGGGTGATCCTCATCCTCATGGTGGCACTTTGTGTCACCGGGTGTGTATCGTCATGTGTGATGTCCTGGTGGGGGTTTAAATTTACTTACTACTGGTTGTCCTTCTTGCGTTATGGGTTGTCTGTCCTGTGTTAGGCATTACCCCACTTGTAATATGAGTTGTCAATCTTGTGTTCGGAGTTTTCAGCCTTGTGTTTGAAGATCTTCCTCTTGTGGTGTCGTCTTTGTCATTGTGTCTCTAATATTAGGAATTGGTCTTAGAAATCTGTGTTTTACGTAACGAAAGATTTACCCTGTCCGGTAAGGTGGGGTTTTCTCCTGTCTTTGTAGTGAATTGCTATTATATTTTTGGAGTATTATTTTCTCTCAGGTTTGACAGGAGCGACTGTCATTTTTTAGATAGGCTTCAATTAAATTATATTTTGCCTTCGTCCTTTTTAGGATGAATTTTTTTTTTTTGAAGCCCCACCCTAGCTTTTGCCAGAGGCCGCAATATAGGCAGGCCATAAATATGGCCAATTGTCTGAACGCGATTTCTGAGACCTCTCCACGGCGATCCTTATCCACATGGTGGCACTTTGTGTCATTGGGTGTTTATCGCTTGTGTGATGTCCTGGTGGGGCAGAAATTCAGTCAGTCAGGCTTCAATTTGTTGTTGATATATTATCTCGTCATCCATTAAAGAGATGCATTTTTTCGTTATTTAAAGCCCTACTCTGGATCTTGCCAGGGACTGCAATATAGCCCCAGCCATAAATATAGTCTAATGGCTGAACGCGGTTTCTGGGACCTCTCCACGGTGATCCTTATCCATATGGTGGCACTTTGTGTCATCGGGTGTTTATCGCTTGTGTGATGTCCTGGTAGGGTTAAAGATGATAGAAAGATAGAAGATTTGTTGTTGCTCTTGCACCAGATATAGACAAAACATAAGGCGAGGGTCAACAATGATCGCTGTATAGTCGCAGGGGGCTCCCTTGTTATGGTATCATGGATCTTTCCGTGAATTACATCGTTAGTGTTTTCACTGGGGCTTTACCGAATAGTGATTTTCACTATTCGGCCGAATACGAATAGCGGGACCAACTATTCGGCCGAATACGAATACAAATAGTGTATCATCATCATCAGGTGCCTTGTCGACTGGCGTGGGCGATTATGCCTCGCCACAATTTGCGATTTCCTGCAGCATATATTAGTTCGTGTGCTGACACACCTCCATGTCATGCAACAAGACTGTCAAGAATCTTCTCTCGTTGTCTTCCTCTATCCCCCCTTCCACAGATCTTTCCAGTTGTCACCACATATTCCATTTCCCATCTTTTCATAACATGGCCGAAAAATGATGACTGTCTCCTTCTGATGTCTGTGACTAGTTATCTTCCAGCTCCTACTTCTTTCAAAACCTCTTGGCTGCTTTTTTTGGGGAAAAAGGGGGGGGGGGCTGTCCAAGGTATTTTAAGCATTGATCTGTAAAACCACATCTCTGAGGTATCGAGAATTTTAAACAAAGCGGTGCCGATTTCATGTTCAGTTGTCTTTAATGAGATTGATGAAAGTGTTTGGATGAATTTGACTTTATATCCTTTTTTATTTTATTATTTAGCAATTCTCTCCATTACGGATGACCCATCCTGAATAGATATAGCGCGGCGTTCAAAGATTTCACAATCAGAATCATTGCATTCCAGATTACTCTTTAATTTGGACGGAACCAAGCAGCCGTTAGGACTATGCGAGTTTACGTATTGTTCTTCCGGTGACTGTTCCTAACCGAAACAAAGCCAAACAAGAATGAATGCAGCAAAATTCGCATTTAAATTATCGTGCGCTCGGCCGTTCATTCGATGTAAATCTAAAGTCGAAGTTTTTCTTAAGAGTTAAAAAGAAAAGAGATCTATCATTATTATATTCTATGATGCCATTAGAGCTCTCGCGGGAGGTGGGCGAGGGCGAGGGCAGAGGTATGGAAACGACGAACTGAAACAGATAACTTTTTATCTTTTCCTCGTCTTAGTGAACTGTTGGAAAATAAGGAGCTTAAAATAATTAACCTGGGGTTTAAGTTCAATCACATTTAGATTTTCTAGTAGAGAAGTTCAGTGCCGTTTTTCCCGATCTATCAAATTATGACTGCCCTTGGAAGTTACCCAGAAATCCTTTCATTGTTTAAAATGATATACTGTCGCCTTTACTATCGCCTATACTGGCTATACTATCATTACTGAAGAAGAAGCAATTGAGCTGAAGTGTAAATCAAGTGCTAAAGATGATTTCACACTTTTTGTGGCATTTTCCAATGTAACTTCATATGGTGATATTAGCTACAAATGGTTTTTATTTTTTATTTTCTCCACATATTTTGTGAATTCGGATTTTTAACTTTAACAATCATGAAAACAAATCAGCGTTTTCAGCCTAATGTGGAGAGTGATCTCTGTTCTACCTTGTCAAATACCACACCAGATATAGCAGATATCATTAAGACATAACAGTGTCAACCACATGGGAATAGTCCTATGGTACCAGCTGGCACCACCTCTGTCATCACGCCGTTAGTAGTCATAGATAAGGCATCTCTGGCCTACTTGACTTCTAAGTGCTCTGAAATCCTATGCATTTGTGTGTCCTCGTAGAAAGATTAAAACCGACTGCAGGCTAGGCAAGGCCAACAGCAAACAAACGCAGTAAATGCACAAGGCATGCGTCAAAAAGTGCCAATACAAACATTCCCTCCCTAACTATTAGTTTTTCAGCGATTAAAGCAGCAGTGAACGCAACAGGACGCTCAAGAAGATCATGGGCTTAGGATATTAAAGACAAGCTACAACTATATCCACACGGAACGACAATATTTAATGCTACCCATTAAACAATGCAACGCAATGTGTACTTCCTCCACGGCGCTTAACGGCAAATAAAAGACTGATTATGTGATATATAAATGTCTGTTTGAGTGAGAGAGTGTGTGCGTGTGTATGTGTGTGTTTGTGAGAGACATGTGTGCATCGATCTGTTTCTTTACTGATCCACATTTCTTGAAATGACGCTGCAAATTATTTGGCATTGTGAAAATGTATGATCACACCCGGAACCTTCTATGTTTCAAACAAACCTAAAACAGTTCGATTGGAAAATGATTAATAAAACGATACATTCGTCACAATTTCGTTTTTATTTTTTTTTATTTTTTATTTTGATTTGCAAACCTCGGTCAGAACATTGGAAAATCGAAGCCAGCTTTCCATTTTACTGATTGATGTTATTGATCGCTGCAAACAGGTAGTTCACTTTACTGCATACCCCAGAGTCGGTTCACAAAAAAAGAATATAAATATCTACACACACATAGACACACACACGCTCTTCCGACCACAGGGATTGTTTACAGCAAAGAGACACCATGTAGGGCAGCAACAACCTGGGGCAGTCTCTAATAAATGATTTATTTTAGTGATGCCTTTGTACTCAGCTCAGTAAGCTCTTAATTCTTTCCCGGTTCTCCTGTGGTCTATACCAATTATTAAAGTAGTCTAAAGGCCTTTTCTGACTCAATAACAAATCACAATTCATAGTCTGCATGTTTTAATTATTGAAAAATCTTTTTACCAGTCTATAGATGATAATTATTTCATATAAAAATATTTTTACCAGTCTATAGATGACAATTATTTCATATAAAAATCTTTTTATCAGTCTATAGATGACAATTATTTCATATAAAAATCTTTTTACCAGTCTATAAATGACAATTATTTCATATACAAATCTTTTTACCAGTCTACAGATGACAATTATTTCATATAAAAATCTTTTTACCAGTCTATAGATGACAATTATCTATAATAATAAAAATGTTAATTTTCCGATGATGTAAGCTAAAAACTCGGAAACTACTGAACCGATTGCTTTCAAATTTGCACACAACGTTGCCTTTGACTCCAAGCGTGATTTTTTGTCAGAAAATCGCGCAAACCACGAACGACGTAGCTCCAGCAACGGTCAAATCATTATTTGTTTCGTTGCCCGCCCGGATTTGTTTTTATGTGATCGGCCATATTTGACTGCTGAGCTCTTATTGAACTTTGCATTATTACATAATTTCATTTCCACTATTTGCTTGAGTGTTTGGTAGCGTAGATGTTAACTATTCTGCCTATTATGCAGGTTACCCTCGTTCGATTCCCGCTAGGTGATAGAGTTTTGTTTTTAGCCCTTAACTGGGCGGCTGGCACGTTGTGTTGTGGTTTACGGCTAGGCTGCCTTATCTACGCCCTTTTCGGTTTGGAGGTTTACAGCTAGCCTGCGACAGCGGCGACGTGATGCTCAATGGTAATTTTCGTTCGCCCTCGAGAGGGCCGTTGGCACGTTGGGTTGTGGTTTACAGCTAGGCTGCGATATCTGACCCAAACTCTTCGGTAGTAAAGTTGTCAGTATGTCATCCTTGACTCGGGTGACCGGTGTTCGATTCCCTGCTGGGTGTTAATTGTTCTTTTTCCCTAAAAGTGTGGTTGCCACGTTGAGGTGTGGTTTACAGCTAGGCTGCGATATCTGCGCCTTTCGCCCAAAGACATCCGATTTCAGTTAAGTCCTAATTAGCCTCCCAGCGACGCTTTTCGATCAAAAACTATTCGGCGATGACAGAAACTGTTAACTAAGACGGCTTACAGTCCAGTTTAGTTTGGGTGGACACGGATGCCAAGGTCAGTTAAAAATCGTTCCCTCGGAGAGGGAGAGATGACGGGTGCGGGGTATTTTTCTCCCCTATTCGTGAGTATAGTGTAATTTTCCCTGTGGGTTCCATCACTGGTTACGTGATGAAGTTTTTTTTTTCTCTTCTGGGGGCAAAATCAAACTAAATAGTCTGTGGCGACAGCATGCGGCGCTAACTCCTTTTTCTACACCGACCTACACATACTGTAGTAACAGTTCTTGTTATGTTGTTGTTGTGATGGTGGTGGTGGTTGTGGTTGCAGTAGTACTGATACTGGACTGGTGATGTGGTAGCTGTTACACTGGCTACATTTACTTCTCTGGCAAAGTTAATGCTACCTATTTAAGTCAGGGTAGACATGGATGCAAAGCTCAATTTAGTTACAATATTTCGTTACACGGTGACTTTCCTATCCTTCGGAGAAGATTATATGATTGGGGGAGGGTGGGAGGGGGGGGGGTTTATGCCAGACACAGTTAGTTGAGAGAGCTTAAAATATTATTTTATAAGTTCTCATTTCTTAACTATTTCTATTTTAATAATTTCGCCAGGTGATGATTTTTCAATCCTTCGGAGAGGGAGATATGATGGGGGGGGGGGGGGGTTTATGCCGGACACAGTTAGCTGAGAGAGCTTAAAATAATATTTTAAAGTTCTTATTTCTTATCTATTTCTTTTTTAATAATTTCGCCATGGATAATTTTTCAATCCTTCGGAGAGGGAAATATGACTGCGTCGAGGGGAGAGGAGGAGGGTATGACAGACACTGTTAGCTGAGAGCTATTTTCTTTCCTCTCCATTTTACCAATCTGGGCCACAGCAACGCGTGGCCGGGTCCAGCTAGTTTCATATAAAAATCTTTTAACCAGTCTATAGATGACAATTATTTCATATAAAAAAATCTTTTTACCAGTCTTTAGATAACAATTATTTCATATAAAAATCTGATTACCAGTCTATAGATGACAATTATTTCATATAAAAATCTGATTACCAGTCTATAGATGACAATTATTTCATATAAAAATCGTTTTAGCTGAGATTTCTGACAACACATAACCAGTATCAGCTCATGAAAGAAAACCAAGATGGGGGTGAGTCAGTATAACTGGAGAAGTTGGCCTTATCCTTCAGTTTGTGCTTGTACAACGATAGAAACATCTCAGCGTCAACTCTCTTCTTTAAATGCATACGAGGCGAAAATAATAGCTGCTACTAAACGTTACCAACAAATGCAGTAGGCCGGGAAGTTAGAGTAGCAGTTAGTATAATGCAATGTATGTATACTATTGATTGACATACGCCTTTCAGCCATTGATAAATGTCATTCATGCTGGAGTTTCGACCAGAAATACGCGCAGTTTTATATATATATATATATATATATATATATATATATATATATATATATATATATATATATATGATGCGTCGAAAATCGATGTTCAGTAAATGTCTGATATACCAGTGACTAGAACATTTTCACATACATACATACATACATACATACATACATACATACATACATACATACATACATACATACATACATACATACAACATACATACATACATACATACATACATACATACATACATACATACAATACATACATACATACATACATACATACATACATACATACATACATACATACATACATACATACAGACATACATACATACATAACATACATACATACATACAGACATACATACATACATACATACATACATACATCATACATACATACATACATACATACATACAGACATACATACATACATACATACATACATACATACATACATACATACATACATACATACATAACATACATACATACATACATACATACATACATACATACATACATACATACATACAGACATACATACATACATACATACATACATACATACATACATACATACATACATACATACATACATACATACATACATACATACATACAGACATACATACATACATACATACATACATACATACATACATACATACATACATACATACATACATACATACATACATACATACATACATACATACATACATACATACATACATACATACATACATAAAACATACATACATACATACATACATACATACATACATACATACATACATACATACATACATACATACATACATACATACATACATACAATACATAACATACAGACATACATACATACATACATACATACATACATACATACATACAGTACAGACAGACAATACATACATACATACATACATACATACATACATACATACATACATACATACATACATACATACATACATACATACATACATACATACATACATACATACATACATACATACATACATACATACATATCACATACATACATACATACATACATACATACATTACATACATACATACATTCACATACATACATACATACATACATACAGACATACATACATACATACATACAATACATACATACATACATACATACATACATACATACATACATACATACATACATACATACATACAATACATACATACATACATACATACATACATACATACATACTACATACATACATACATACATACATTACATACATACATACATACATACATACATACATACATACATACATACATACATACATACATACATACATACATACATACATACATACATACATACATACATACATACATACATACATACATACATACATACATACATGCATGCATGCATGCATGCATGCATGCATGCATGCATGCATGCATGCAGGCAGGCAGGCAGGCAGGCAGGCAGTCAGGCAGGCAGGCAGGCAGGCAGGCAGGCAGGCAGGCAGGCAGGCAGGCAGACAGACAGACATACATACATAGTGTCGTATGTAACAGACAGGCACTGGGTGTTGATTCACATAATACAATGTACACGTAACCTCAACATGATCAATAAATAATCCATAACACTGCCATTACAACTACCTAGTTTCAAATGTCACAGAACCGTCAAAACAAGCCCATTTTGTCCCCCTCTGTCAAACACTGAGGCGGGTATTTGCAAGTGCCACCTACTTTATTCTCCCAAGTTCAATAGTAGTTTTGGCAAATAAAAACAATTCGCACTGACATTATTGTATTGCCATTTTGTTTCCATCTATTATTCAGCAATCTGCGCATTTCCCCACAGATGCACCATCGGGACATATAGGGTACAAAGGTATCAATACATACGCTATACTCATTTTTCTACTGTCAAGCGCTGTATTCTGGTCAGTTTTAAACGCTATCTTTGAATGGTTTTATTACTTTGTCTTACATTTTTACAGTATGAAATAAAGACACGTAACAGCACCGGATGTTTAACATCGAAGGATAGTGAAATACTTACAGATAAACAGAATAGACTGGGAACTTTATAATGGTCATAGACCAGATGGAGATTTGCAGGACGCAGGTGAATGACACCAATAATGGCTGTAGAAACTGAAGGCGCTTTACAATACACGAAGAAAAGAAAAGTACTTGAGCCAGACCATGTCATGTTCCAGACATTTGGAAAATAGAAATATTAAAACAATTTAACTGGTACCTATCATAATTAGTACTTTCTAATTACATAATAAATTCGCTTACATCATCATCATCAAGTGCCTTGTCGACTGGAGTGGGCGATTATACCTTTCCACAGTCTACGATCCGCAAATGCGTGTATAAATTCGTGTGCTGACACACCTCCATGCCATGAGAAAAAGCTGTCAAGAATCTGTTCGCGATGTCTTCTTCAGTGTCTCTTTCTACAAATGTTTCCAGTGGCCACAACATGTTCCATATTCCATCTTCTCATAGTTAAATTCAGTTGCGTATCCTTCACAGGACATTGTTGAACCAGTCCCAGCATTTTTTGGCTGTTGTGGTTTCTCTAGGAGAATTTACGTCTAGTAGTTTGCCATTGCTTTCTGGATGGTCAGCTTCTCGATACTACTGTAGAACCAACGCAAGGCGCAAGGCCCGCAGCTGGGATAAAACCCGGCATCCCTGCATTACGAAGCTCGTTCAAAACGCTTAAGCCACACCTCTTCCTCATAACATAACCAAAAAAGGATCTCTCTTTCTGATGTTTGTGATAAGTTGTCTTTGAACATTCGCCTCTTTGAAAACATCTGGGTTGCTCTTCTTAGCTGTTCAAGAAATTCTAAGGAACCACATCTCTGATGTTTGGCTTGTTGATTAATTGTCCAGGATTCACAGCCGTATGGTCAAACTGGATCTGTATAGCATGCGATAATTCTTTTGCTAACCTCCAATGACATGGAGTTATTGCAAAACTGTTCTTTATTTTAGAGATTGCAGTTTTGGCCTGTCCTGCCCTGTTCTGTTCTTTATCTAGGTGATACATCTTCCTTCGGATGTCATCCTTGTGCCTAGATACTTAAATGTCTGTACTTGTCCTTAAATTATGCCTTTGACTTTTATGCTACATTTAGAGACTATTTTTTTCTTGGTAATCATCATTACTTCTGTATTCAGACGGAGGCTCATTTTACCACTTTCTACCTCCACCGTGTCTATCAATTGCTGCAGTTGCCTCTGACTTGTCGCTATCTGTGTTACCATCGACATAACGCAGGTTCTTTTATGTTATAACCATCGACATAACGCAGGTTCTTTTATGTTATAACCATCAACCATAATTCCTGGCATATCCATGATTTGGCTATTGTTATTTCTTCTAGGCAAATGTTACGATCAGTAGTTACCCATGCTACTGTACGGTCAGCTTTCGGTACTACTCTCTAAACCAACGCAAAACCAACCGTCCGCAGCTGGGATCGAACCAATCACTCCGGCATTATGAAGTGCGCTCGCAACGCCTAAGCCACAGACGCGGACATATCCATGACAGATCTCATTAAATGTTCACTTTATAATGAAAACAAATCAGTTGATATTACAAATCCGTGTCTTACTCCCTTCTTTTTTCTCTGCAATGTTTTCAAATGGTTATTAGTTTTTATAGCTGCTATTTTTTGCCAATACATGTTCTGTATAATTGGTAAATCTTTTCCATCAATGTTTCAGTGAGTCAGTAGCATGTCCTTTACAGATCCTAGCTCCAATAACAACTTCCAGAACACGTCCTGATCACAAGCAAGATGTCCTGAGTCCGAGACATCCATATTCTCTTTGGTCTTCCTCTTCCTCTCTACCCAGGCATATAGGCCTACCCTTTCATTATTGTTATCTTTAAATTTTCGTGACTTTTCTAGTGACCAAAATATTCGAATTTTGTGTGTTTTAATTGTAAAAGCCAACCTTCTTCAATATTCAGTTCTTGAAGCATATATACATTAGCTCTTTATTTTACCCACGATATTCTTAGAAGCCGTCTATAGCATTTGTATTCAAATGCTTGTTTAGTAATTGTCCAGGTCTCAAATGCGTATGTTGCAATGGGAAAGTTGCATGCTCTTAGAAATCTTATATTTGTAGTTTTGTCTGTCTCACTCCATAATTTATTAGGTTGTTTTAGTCTTTAAAGAACAATTGATAGTCGTCGCTTAATTTCTTTCATTGTGTCACCATTGTTGGTCATCAATGACCCAAGATAATCATAAATGTTCAACTTTTGCAATCGTTTGATTATTTCTTCACGTTTCACATAATCAAATTTTTTCGTAAATTAATTGTGCATACGTAAAGATCTTTTTTTTTTCCAGCTTGTTTTCCGAATGAGTCCTAATGATGTATATGGTAATGTTTGTAACTTTTCCTTCTACAAATCCACACTGTTCTTCACTAATTTCTTGTTTAATCTTGTCTCTTTTTTTCTCACATTTGTCATAGCAAGGGCATTCGTTAAAACGCGAAGAGCACCTCAAAGCAGACCCGACTGAATACCATTATAGTCCTGGGAAACCAGTGTGCTAGGTCCTAACGACTACTACTCCTTGGAATGAAATATTATTTATGGCTAGTCACTTGACACACATAGATTAGCATTGGGCCATTATGCTCACGGGGCGGTCGGACAAAAACCCAGTGGGCCCATGCCTTACGGCCGCTTTTTCTCATATTCGTATGAGTCATGTGACAACGATATTACTGAAATAATTGTGAGAAGAAAAAGAAACAAGATTAAACTAGAATTAGCGAAAGAATAGCTATTCAATCTCAGAGGGGGCGCCGACCTGGTTCATGAAGCCAGGACTCGGACACTCGTGCTGCCCTTGTCGGATGAGACGAAATGATGGCAACAGGTATTGTGAGGTTTCATGTTAAATATTTGTCGCTGCGGTAGCAAATTGGCCTACTACCTTCGCGACCAGACAAACAAGCTTACGGTTGGTTCATCGGACTGACACTAGACTAAACTTTGGCAGGTGGCAGAGAGATACTGGCAGACTTTAACCGGAGACTGTGGCTGTCAAGGGATATGAATATCTTTTCCAATAGGAGCTCGGACCAGTCTATCGAGGTATATACCTCACGACGTTCCGTTGCGTCCACAGCCAGCTCGAAGCTCTTTCGGCTGCTTCCCCCAGTCGTTTTAGTGCCCGTTTCCGTTCCTTTCCTCGCAAGTCAGGGTGATTTTTTACATTGTGTGTGGACGTGGATAACTTCAGACGAAAGGCGTAACTTAAAGATCAAGGAAGGCATAGGACAGATACAAATATCATTTCACAAAAAGAAAAACATCGTATACAACAGGTCTCTGTCATTGGAGATGGGAAAAACTTCTTCCATGCCTAATAGAGCTACTTTTAACATATGGATTTTAATCCATTTGTTGATTAGTAAACGTGTCAAACAATTTCTCGAGGCCACATTAGTTTTTTTTTTTTTTTTTAGTGTGGTCCAAAAAAACAAAACGTGTCCTGGACAACCAAAACTGGGTAATCTATACATTTTGAAGAAGCTCGACGACAACTTACAACTATCACAAACAACAGAAACAGACGATCATTGCTTTGGGTTAAGATCTGAGAATAAGAAACTGGAACATTTTGTGATAACCGGAAAGAGACAGAAGAAGTAACAATGAAAAGATCCTTCACAGCCTTTTGTCATGGCATGGGAGGGTGTCAGCTCATCAACTGATACATGCTGTTGTTAGGTAGAGGCATGATCGCGCACACCAGTCAGCGAGGCACTGGATGATAAAAAAAAAAAACTATTTCCTAGAAGGCAGAAAATTTCAAATTATGTGTGCAACTTTAAAACGCATGCCCACTAGACAGCGGCAAATTATTAAATATTGACATTCGTGTGCCTCGGCAGATCCGTTCGATTGCTGGCTTGTCTAAGTCAACCTTAGCATAAAGGGTTGCCATAGGAACGCGTATCAGCGTAAACGATGAAAAACACCTTTACTCTGAAGCTGAAGTTAGTGTCTGCTGTTAAAATAGACAGAAAAATTAACACACAGAGAAGAATATATATATACATAATTCTACGATATAGCCACGTTGGTTATGTAGTGATAATCAGAATGCTTTGTAACAATTGTTGCACATGTAATAGTCATGGTTGTAATTAGTAGTAGTAGTAGTGGCAGCACAACCACCACCACCACAACCACCACCAGTAGTAGTAGTAGTAGTAACAGTAGTATTAGTATTAATAGTAGTAGTAGTAGTAGTAGTAATAGTAGTAATAGTAGTAGTAGTAGTAGTAGTAGTAGTAGTAGTAGTAGTAGTAGTAGTAGTAGTAGTAGTAGTAGTAGTAGTAGTAGTAGAAGTAGTAGTAGTAGTAATAGTAGTAGTAATAGTAGAAGCAGTAGTAATAGTAGAAGTAGTAGCAGTAGTAGTACACAGGAGAAAGTGTTGGCAGCATATGATCTTGAGGATGCCTAAAACAGAGTCAGAACTGATATTTTGGGATCTGCGCTCATGGAAAAGGGTGTCTGGCCCCGGCTAGTGAACTGGATAGCAGACAGAATGTCCTGCATTTATTTATGGTTTCGCTCCGCCTGTGTACATTAAGCACAAAACTATGCAATATAGCTGAGGCAGCAGTGGCAATAGTAGTTGTAGTAATAACAGCAGCTGCAGTTGTGGTAGTAGAGGAGTTGTTGACAGTTGCTATAGCTGTGGTGGTTGTGATAGTAGTAGTAGTAGTAGCAGTAGTAGCAGTAGTAGCAGCAGCAGCAGCAGCTGAGGCAGCATAGCAATAGTAGCTGTATTAATAGCAGCATCTGGTAGTAGAGGAGTTGGTGATGGTGGCTGTAGTAATAGTAGAAAAAAGCATCAGAATTTATGTCAAACAAAAAGTTCTGAACAATGCTAAGAATATCAAGCAGTGTCAGAGTCTATAAAGCCAAAGTGATGCTTTTAGCGTGTCACTGAAACGTTTTCTTACTGGTCACAGTGAGAGCGTCTACCTTCTTGTATCTCACCATAGAAAAAATATTTTTAGAGCCGGTGGTCTAGCAAGCGGGCGACGTGACCTGTCCATCGAATCTGTAACTGCGTCAGGATGGTATCGATGCTAGGGATGCCAGCTCTATCCAATACAACAGTATCCGGGACGCTGTTTTTCTGCTTGATTGCTATCTGCTTCTTAGATTGTATGGTAGTGGTTCAGCTTCTTTGCATGACGTCTGTATACAGTCCGTGTTTAACTAGCATACAGCAGCACTGGAAGCACCGCAGCACTTGGTTTGAAGACTGATATCAGTTCAATGACAGACATTAATGTTTAGTCTGCCTAATGTGCAGCTAGCTTCAGAGATCCTAGTGTTTACCTTATCGTCAATGGTGACAATTTGAAACAGTGTACTACCGAGGTAAGATAATATATCCACAACCCTTAACTCCAAGCCATTTACCAGAATGGTTGCTTAGTATACGCATTGCTTGTTGCCGGTTGGTTCATGATTTCGGTTTTTTCCGTGTTGATGGTGTTCTCGCATCTACTGTATTCAGTATTATTTTCCCAGCTGTGCTTTCTACTGCTTTTCGTGATGAAAATATCAGAACTGATATCAGCTACCGCGTCGATGAAAAACTCTTCACCCTTAGGCGGCTCAAAGCGAAAACCAAAATTAAATAATGTATTATTAGGGATCTTTTCGATGATGACTGTGCTCCTAATGTTCGTTCGAAAGCGGATCTGCAGTACAGCATGCACAGATTCTATGAGGCATGTGCCAACTTTGGGCTTACCATCAACATGGGGAAACCAAAATCCTGGTATGATGCATAGTGCTTGGTGCTGAATTTTATCTAATTTGTGTTTATTTTGTTTGTATTTTTTTCCTGCGGAATTTTACAGATATGTGTATCAGACACGCCGCAATCGAGGAATTGAAATAACTGGAAATTCAACAAGATTTAAAAAAAAAGAATTGTGCAGTTAGGGGGAACCACTTTCTTTCCAGACCTTTATTTGTTGGAATCACAGAACATTGTCTTAAATCCACTTTATTCTGAGTCGACAAAGGGTTTGCACTCTACTTTTCATTTTCTTTTCGTACTGTTTCTTTAACATTAACTAAAACGACCTACAGAAAATCCCCAAAGTAGCAACATTATCAGAGACCTGAACATTCACAGTAGACATGAAACAATCCAATTAAACATGACCTTTAAGCAGGTGGTAATACCATTATGCCACGAGAACCAGAAATGGCAGAGAACAAATTATGCAGTTCTGTGGGGAAAATATCTGTAATATTTAGGTTTAGCATGCACCTAGGAGAATGAATCTATGGAAAAGTCTTAGAGACATAAAAACACAACAAACTGATACATTTACAAATAAGGTTGAGTATGCCAAAAACACATCTTTCTGCAGATAACTCGAATCACAAACTCATGGTAAGAACGAAGCCAGTATAACTAGAAAATACAGTTATAAGGACATCAGCGTCACCCCAGACATACATATTAGCATAGAAACAGCCAGATGTAAGCCAAATTGATCCGGCTGAAACAAATTTAACAACAGAAAAGTTGAAAACGCGAATGAATATCGACCTGAAAGTACGGAGTAGATAATTAGTGCAAAATCTAAGTGCGTTAAAACTAGCACAGAAAAGGCAAATGACAACCTACCAGTGACAGCAAACAAGGAAATTAGTTATAGATGCTTAACGAAATCATCACTAAAACAATACATTCAAAGCAATATCTTCTATATTCTATATTAATAAAAATGTTAATTTTCCGATGTTGTTTTAAAGTTCTCATTTCTTAACTGTTTCTATTTTAATAATTTTGCCATATATGATTTTTTAATCCTTCGGAGAGGGAGACATGACTTCGTCGGGTGATGATTTTGCAATCCTTCCGAGAGGGAGATATGATTGGGAAAGCGGGGAGTGGGGGGGGGGGGGTTGCCAAGTGTTTGGCATACCCCCCCCCCTCCCCCTTTCCCTCTACCAGTCATATCTCACTCTCCGAAGGATTGAAAAATCATCACCTGGCGAAATTATTAAAATAGAAATAGTTAAGAAATGAGAACTTAAAAATAATACATTAAGCTCTCTCAGCTAACTGTGTCAGGCATAACCCCCCCCCCCCCCCCCATCAAATTATCCCCTCCGAAGGATGAGAAAGTCACCGTGTGACGAAATATTGTAACAACAGAGCTTGGCATCAGTGTCCACCCAGACTTAAATAAGTAGCATTAACTTGTACTGAGAAGTAAATGTAGTCAGTGTAACAGCTACCACATCACCCATCCAGTACGAGTACTACTGCAACCAATACCAGCACCACCATCACAACATCAAAAACTGTCACTACAGTCTGTATATGTCGGTGTAGAAAAGAGGAGTTAGTGCCGCATGATGTTGCCACGGACTATTTAGTTTAGTTTTGCCCCCGACATAGAAAGAAAAAAAAAACTTCATCATGTAACGAGTGATGGAACCCACAGTGAAAAGTACACTATTCTCACGAATAGCGGAGAAAAATAACCCGCACCCGTCATCTCTCCCTCTCCGAAGGAACGATTTTTAACTGACCTTGGCATCCGTGTCCACCTAAACTAAACTGGACTGTAAGCCGTCTTAGTTAACAGTTTCTGTCATCGCCGAATAGTTTTTGATCGAGAAGCGTCGCGGGGAGGCTAATTAGGACTTAACTGAAATCGGATGTCTTTGGGCGAAAGGCGCAGATATCGCAGCCTAGCTGTAAACCACAACACAACGTGGTAACCACCCTTTTAAGGGAAAAGAACAATTATCACCCAGCAGGGAATCGAACACCGGTCACCCGCGTGAAGGATGAAATACTTACAACTATACTACCGAAGACTGAAGAGTTTAGGTCAGATACCGCAGCCTAGCTGTAAACCGCAACACAACGTGCCAACGGTGAACGAAGATTACCCGTGACATGACCATTGAGCCTCACGTCGCGGGTCACCCGCATGATAGGCAGCATAGTTACAACTACGCTACCAAACAAGCAGATAGTGGAAATGAAATTATATAGTAATGCAAAGTTCAATAAAAGCTCAGCAGTCAAAAATAGCCAATCAACTGAAAACAAATCTGGGCCGACAACGAAACAAATAATGGTTTGACCGTTGCTGGAGCTACATCGTTCGTGGTTTGCGCGATTTTCTGACAAAAAATCACGCTTTTGGTCAAAGGCAACGTTGTGTAAAAATTTTAAAGCAATCAGTTAAGTAGTTTCCAAACTAGTTAACAAACTCGGAAAATTAACATTTTTATTAATAAAGATTAATTGCTGAATTTCCACCTCTGTGGCACCTGCTGGCCAATCTCTGCATTCCCGGTTCAGTGTGATTATGACCCTACACAAGTCTGACTGTTGATGTGGCACTTTGACCCACTCCTCGTCTAATGTTCTCAAAGACGCAAACCTGTCTGATTGTGTCTTCTGCCTGAGCTATTCATGACTTCCCTCTTATCAGCCGCTGACCCTTAACTGCACCCAGAGCTTCGTGCAAAGGGTGGTTTGTGTCTGCAGCTACCCTGAGATATGACTTCGCCTATAGCACCGTGTGCCTACCTGCAACCGTCGGCAAACCAAGGATGTATCGCATACACACCACTGGAGTGTCTCTGGTGCATCCCAGAATGACCCGCATAGCTGCGTTCTGTATGCGCTCTAGTTTGTCTGTCTGACTTTTTGAGACTGTAGGCAGTCCCAGACTATACTCAACCACTGACAGGATCAGGTGCTGATATGGTGTGAAAAGCATTCTCTGCTCTATGTCAACTGCAGCGATAGTCTTGAGTGCACTAAGTCCTTAAAGGAAAGGCTCCTGTCAAATGTAATTACCAGATACTTCAGTTTGCTCTCTCTGTTGACGTTTCTATCATCTATCGTGAGACTTGGAACATTAGCTTTAACGATCCTGTTGTCCAGAGAACACTACAAAACAGACGCCATTTCCGGGTGGACGACAACCCTTATTTCTGAACACCACTTGTCCAGAAAACAATGGCAAACTACTGGACGTAAATTTGCCTAGAAAAACCACACCGCAGCCAGGAGCTGTTGGAGTTGGTTCTGCAGCGTCCTGTAAAGGATACGCAAATAAACTCAACTCAGTCACTTTGTCTACTGTCGCTTGTAGCTCCCGGACTGTTTCTTCCCTCTCTTCCCCCTGCCTATATGCAAGTATATCATCCGCAAAAGTCAGTATTCTTCCAACTCGTTGTGCTTCCAGGCTTGCAATCTTGCTCGTATACACGTTAAAAAGCACAGGCGAGATGGCGGATTCCTGTTGCAGTCCTGCCAAACTGCATGGTTCTGAGGTTCATGAGCCCAGTCGGAGAGCAACCCGACGTGAATACAGGACAGCAGCAATCCAATTCACCAGCCATGGACTGACTTCCTTCTCCTTCAGTGCAGTCATCAAGATGTCTATCTTACTCAGTTATAAGCATCCTCGAGATCCAGTGCCACCGCCATAGTTTCCTGTCTGTTCTGAAACCCTTCATAGACGTCAAAAGCAAAGTGGCTGCATTTGCCCATGTGTCCTTTCCTGGCCTGAAGCTTCCTAGACCTCTTGGCAGAAGCTTTCGCCCCTTTCCAAAAATTATTGCAGCTTTACAGCAACTATCTCCTCCAAGACCTTCCTAAATGTGTTTTGTAAGGTGATGATTCTAAACCCGCTGAGCTTTGAATGATCCTTAAAAGGTTTTGGTAGTGGGATTAGATAGCTGTGCACCCAGTCCTGCGGTACTGATGCTGTCCTAATGCTCTGGTTAAAACAGTCGGCCATCTCTGCCAGGTCTATATCGCTCAAAGTAGTTTGCCATAGTAGTGCCATACCTGACCCCATCAGGCCCTGTCAGGCAGTTTCTTTTGATTTTTTTCAAAATTGTACCACTGTAAATTCTCTTCATTGCGTGACGACGACTTTGTGAACATTGATCTTGTATGTATAGTATCATTGTCAACCCACTCATTTTACGCGTCTGTGGTTACTTGCCCAGCGGCAACACCTACAAATTTGGTTCATGTCAGCCCTTTCTCTAATCCACTTTCTTTGAATTCATTCAGTTACCATGACATGCAAGTCTGCCATTATTGGTAACCGATATGTGAACCATGACTTGTGTCAACACGAGTCTCGACTTCATTGAAGCTAGCCCAAGCATATTCCAGCATTCTAACAGTAAGCCTAGTGTGGAATCCACAGCCAAGTCGTATCCCATTCTTTATATTTATTCAACTCATTCTAGTTTTGCACTCCCTGAACGTTTCATAAATAATCTGATGCAAAGTATAATTAATTGTCCGAGAAATGATTATTTGTTTAATATGTATGTATAATAAAGATAGAAATACAGAATAGTTCTTCCACCGTGTTTAGTTTACGGTGAGAATAACCAAGGCCAATGATACCAACAGTCATTGCTGCAGTAATAAATAAAAAGCCAAGCACGGCATCGTGAAGAGAATGATTTGGTTGCGTTTATTACCGTTAACACGCGAGCTCTAGAAGGTAAACAGAAATAAATCTTCATCTGATTTCAGCAAAACATTATGCGTCACCACGTGATCTAATGATATCGTTAGATGCGCAGAAAAGAAATTATTGAACAAAAATAGTTTGTACTTCCCAATCAATATCAGGTTATTAGGTCTCGGCCGCGCTATCTCGATTCTTGTGTGCGGCCTGCTGTGGTACGACAGCGTCTTCTTAACTGTGACAAACAAGACAATTTATTTACCCTAGGTGTTTAATGCTATTCGGGCACGTTTTTTAACATGAATTTTATCTGCAGAGCGTATATTAATATCAGTAGGAAAGTCGGCGACTGCAGCATTCACATTGCAACATAAAACATATATCTAAACTGAGAAACAACGGAAACAAACACCACATCTCACCCACATATACATACACACACACATACATACACACACACACGCATTTCCCCCTGCAAAAATGCATTTTCCCGGTGGCACCTTTCCGTCTTTCAAGACAATAGTGTTGGGTCATGAGAAGACATTTTCCTCACAGCCCATGGCAATGGCGACTGTGACTATCACGATCCGCCCGCGCTAAGAAAAGCCTTCATGTTCTCCATAGGACAAAACCCTGTAGTATTGTAGAGATCAGATGTTGCCTATCCTTTATGATCTTTCTCTTAGCCTGCCTTGTTTACTCAAAAGGAAAGGCAACACCAGTTCGTTTGGAAAAAGCAGGCAGCAGAATGTGTCGGATCAGTAGAGCAGTGCTCTCTATATGTCCCGTGTCAGAGCTTCCCTCCTAGACCAGATGTCAGCCAGGGCTAATAGTCCGGTCTTCATTGCTATAACATGGGTTTTTGAGGTTGCATTTGCTCTTCTACGGTAAGGCTAGTTAGTATCTTCCCTGGTCCGCCCGAAGCCGTTGGAACAGTGTAGAGTACCAGGTTTGGTATAGGTAGCCCAACAGTCGGCGCTAACAGAAGATGAGTAGTACCGGCATCTTTATTGTTATAATAAAACATCTATAATAATGATGATAATAATAATAATAATAATAATAATATACACACTGCCAGCCATAGAAAGTGTGTTTGAAGCAGAGCAAGAAAGTGTTTAATAACTTAACAGAATGGCAAAGAGTACGATCAATAGTCAAACGTATCAATAGTACAAGCATGACGCATTTTCAGAAGCAGCATAATTGCACCGCTCGGCACAATACAGGATGCGACCGGTATATATGTAGGCACATGTCACATGTGTTAGACTTTTCGGTTATAGCAAAATAAATATGGGTGAGGCGAAAATAGTGCAAGATGTTATTTATTATAACAAACATAAATATTCCAAACATCCAGTAAAGTTCTTCTTACCATCGAGACATAATACTGGGACTTGAGCCATCCGTTGTTATTATTACACACTCAAACAAGCCCAGGTTTCTCGAAGCTCCCTTAAAAAATGTGTTATGAGGCTAGTACTACCTCTTCTTGAATTCCTCTTTTACCTCTCCGGGTGGCGAAGAAGATATAGGATTCTGCTTTTTGCTCTATGGCCGCCTCGATTATAGATACATTGTGCTGTTGTAAAGTTTTTCTCTAATGTTATCTTTCCGTTTTGTTCTTAGTCAACCTCGTGCTCTTCTTTTTTCTCTTCTTTCAGTGTACTCCTTGTATGGTATGGCGTCACAACATATTCTTGTTCCGACATTTCCCTTCATTCCCGATTTTATCTCTTGTAGTAACGGCGCTGGTCACGTTTCCAAGCCCAGGGTTAGAGTAACTGTCCTTGCCATTCATGCCTCCTTAGGTCGCTGAACATATCCTATGTTGCAGACTAGTCATGTTTTCCTTATTGTTAACGGTTTAACCGTTGCCTCTTTTCTCGTCTTCTCACCGCTCGCTTGCGTAATTATTTTTACGTTCTGCTACCTGAACGACGGTTCAGGAGTGTCGAGACAGCAATATTTCTCTATTCCTACGCTGCTTGCAACTGCTTTCTTACTTTCGGGAGGAGGGGGAGAGGAAGCCACGCCAAAGAACGTAGAAATACAAAAACGACCCAGTTTCGATAGCCAAGAATCGTCGCGACTGCGGCGCTTCCCCCTGCAGTACTTCTTACTTCTACACGGGCGCCTGTGGCACTTGAAATAGACTCACAACAACACAACCTCCCATAAATACTATATATGCCGAGCGAACGCCAAACCGAGCCATATCAGAACACCCCCGCAACATAGGAGAGGTCCAGCGACCTGAAAAGGCACGAATGGGAAGAAAAACTACTCTAATCATGGGCCTGGAAACGTGAAAAGGACCTTGGTTACTCCTGCAACCATGTAGTAGTTTTTGTATGTTAATTTTCCAGTTTCCTCGTTCATTCGCGAATGGATGTATTGTCTACATGACGTTTTTTTCCACGCACTTTTTTCAGCTTAAATCATTAACTATGATAATTTGGTGAGTATCAGTCAATTAGTCTGGTGCCGCCTTCACAATAAATGATTGCTGCAATGGATTTCCAACATACTCTGTCCTTCGCCCTGGATCTATCTCTTGATGTCATCCTACCATATGTATCACTGTCTTTCTGTTGCTTCTCTGCTTTCAAATTTTCCCTCCAGTGTGGTCGCTGGTGTATGTTTTTTTTTAAAAATACGACCGAACTATTTCAGTTAATTTCCTTCAACAACTCTCTTTTAGTCCAGGTCTCTTCGGAACTTTTATATTTGATCATATTTGTTGTTTCAATAAAATATGATCTTTTTTCTGTATGTCAACTCCAACAAGAAGAATATATATATATATATATATATATATATATATATATATATATATATATACTTTTAAATGATATTTATAACAGTGGGTATATTCCAAATGACCTTTTAAAATCTATATTTATAGCTCTGCCTAAGAAACCAGGCACTATAAAATGTGAAGACCATCGCACAATAAGTCTTATGAGTCACATGACTAAGATTTTACTGAGAATAATTACGAGAAAAATAAGAAACAAAATTAAATCAGAAATCAGCGATGAACAATGTGCATTTGTAGAAGGAAAAGGTACAAACAATGCCATATACATCCTAAGGACATTGTCAGAAAGAGCAATAGAAGTAAAGACTGATTTGTACATATGCTTCGTCAGTTCTCGTTATGCCTAGTGGCACGTGAGGCTTCAGAGAGGACTTTCCATGCTTTTCTGTCCTGCGCAATCTTCAGTGCAGTTTTCCATTCCAAAGATGCCGCACTCAGGTCACTTTCCATCGTTCGTCTCCATGTTGTTTTTGGGCGCCCCTGTTTTCTCTTTCCCTCTGGTGTCAATGTGAGAGCTATTTTGGCAGGTATATCAGGATTCATTTTCATAACCTGGCCAAGCCATTTCCATCTTCTCTTGGTTATGATACTGTCTAAGGTTTCTTGGTTTGTGACTTGAAGTAGTTTCGTGATTAAGATTGTATCTGGCCAGAAAATTTTGATAATTATACGTAGATATGTGTGGTGGAAGGTGGACAGCTTGTGTGCATCATTTTTTGGTCATTCTCCAGCATTACGCTCCATAAAGAAGAACTGGCAAAATGATGCTCTTGTAGAGTCGGAGTTTCGTTCCTCTGCAGTAATTGTTGGATTTCCAGATTTGCCTAATCATTCCAAAAGCAGCTCTAGCTTTGTTCAGACGTGACTTATGTCCTCTTCGGTCCCTCCCGGCAGGGACACCACACTGCCAAGATATGTGAAATGTTCTATATTTTTAAGAGTTTGGTTATTTATAGTCACTAGTTGTTGGTTTGGACTGCTTGTCGTGATCTTAGTTTTCTTAAATTCCAAAAATATGCAGTTTATAGTTTTGCATTTCTTTAATTACTTGGACGGTTTTGGCCGTTTCAAACATGGTTCTTACATTCCAGAAGCCAATTCTTAATTTGGTTTTGACGACCAGCAGACTTGTGTTTCCATCATGGGCTTCCTTTCGGCTTTCATCCATGTTGTTCATGCTGACAGAGGGACTCTGTCCCAAGACCGTTGGACGTTTAGAGCACTTATTTCGTCTTGAAGTTTCAGTAACGTTGTAGTAACATATGCTTCATAGACTATACAAAAGCATTTGACTGTGTGAAGCATGAAGAAGTAATCAAACTGTTAGAAAAAAAATTAAACATTGATGGGAAAGATCTACGAATAATAAAGAATATGTATTGGTAGCAAACAGCAGCTATAAGAATTAACAACTGTTTAGGTACATTTAAAAGCATAAAGAGGGGCGTACGACAAGGATGTGTACTGTCACCTGATTTGTTTTCAATATACAGTGAATATATAATGAGATCTTTAATTGGTATGCCCTGAATTGTGGTTGGTGGGCACAATATAAACAATTTACGTTATGCTGATGACACAGTCTTGATAGCAACAAGTCAGAAAGAACTACAGGAAATGATAGACATTGTGGTGTTAGAAAGTGGAAGAATGGGCCTCAGTTTGAATAATGGGAAGACAGAAGTAATTGTGGTATCAAAGAAACGAATTATTCCTAAGTGTGTAATAAAAGTTGATAGTGTTATTTTAGGACAAGTACAGAAATTTAAGTATCTGGGCACATGGATAACATCAGATGGAAAATGCATAACTGAGATAAGAAACATAATAGGACAGGCAAAAACTGCATTTTATAAAATGAAAAACATCTTGTGCGATATATCCTTGTCATTGAGAGTTAAAAAAAGAATTCTTGCTTGCTACACACATCCAGTTTTAACATATGGCTGTGAATCCTGGACAATCGGTAGGCAGGCCAAACAATTTCTAGAGGCCTCAGAGATGTGGTTTTACAGAAGAAGGCTTAGAATACCTTGGACAGCCAGAAAGAGCAACCAAGAGGTTTTGGAAAAGGCGGGAGCCCGAAGACAACTTATCACAGACATCAGAAGGAGACAGTCATCATTTTTTGGCCATGTTATGAGAAGAGGGAAAATAAAACATGTTGTGACCACTGGAAAGATCTGTGGAAGGAGAGATAGAGGAAGACAACGAGAGAAGATGCTTGACAGTCTTGCTGCCTGGCATGGAGGTGTGTCGGCACACGAACTGATATATGCTGCAGGAGATCGCAGATTATGGAGAGGCATGATCGCCCACGCCAGTCGGCAAGGCACCTGATGATGATGAGGATATATATAAATATATATATATATATATATATATATATATATATATATATATATATATATATATATATATATATATATATATAAAGACATGTATACTCACCTCATTGAACATAATGAACTTGTTCCCTTTGATCAAAGTTTCTGACACCGAAATGGGGCGCAGCTGTAAAAGGTGAACACCAGGTTTTGCTCCAGCCATGATTGACTTCTTGGTGTTTGCTTGTTAGAGTGTCCTCCAATTAGAAAATCCTGTCAGGAATCTAAGAAATAATTTGTTCTGCTGTTGAGCACAACTGTCAGCACAGAATGTTATAGTAATCGATCATCTTTAGTGGCTATAACAAAATGTTCCAAGAGTTAAGTCAACCCTGGAGATAATATAAATTATTGTCAGTTAAAGAAATGTGCAAACGTTAACTAATGTTGACATTTAAAACACGTCAGATGTTTTCCCGCTGAGTCGGATTCGCGAGTTCTCTTTAGATACCTGACATTGCAGATCGGTTATAGTAAACTATATTTCTTATTTCGCATATGCTGACAGTGTTTGCATTTATACCAATCATTATTCCACGTTAGGCCCTAACGTAATCAGGGTCATTCTTCACCGGAATGATTCATCACCTACACCACAATCAGCATCATCATTAATGTCCTTTTTTGCCATAAGCTTCGATGGAAAGAAAAGATTGCAATCCATAGCTCAGCGGATAATACTGGCTCAAGGGATCTTTGTGGATGTAGAATAACTTTAATGTCATGAAGCCATGTTGTCTAGGGCTGCCTTCATCTTTGACGTCAGATCTGTTAGGTGTAGTGCTGTGTTGCTGTCTGCTGTGGCTACATTTTAACGAGATGACCACACCATCTGATCTTCGGCTTCACAGTGAACTTGTTGCAAGGCATTGTCCCCACCTCTTGTCTCATGGTATGTTTTCTCACTCTGTTTCGGATGGTTAATATGGCGTCTTTCATTATACATCTCATCTGATATGTTGTAATTTTACGTAGGTTAGTCTTTGAGAGTGTCCACGTTTGGCACTTGTAGGCCAGTGGTGGTATCAATACCCTGCCTATAATCTTTTGTTCTGTTGTTGTTACTGTTGTTGTTGCTGTTGTTGTTACTGTTGTTGTTAGGGTTGTTGTTGCTGTAATACTGATGCGTAGATGCCATAACATGGGTATTGCTTAGTGGCCCTCTGGTACCTTGTTTCTAACTGTCATTTCTGCCGTCCTCGAGAAAATACTTTTTCTTCTTTAAATAATTAAAATCTTTGAAATATTTAAATCTTTAAACTTGCTTCAGGCAAGCACCATTCAACCCGACATGTAGTGGTAAAGAAATGGTTAACTAACCGTCCCCATGTGGGACGCAAATTTCTTTTTTTGTTTTGTTATTTTGAAGCCCAACCCTGGCTTTTTCCGGGTGCCCTAAATATAGCCAGGCCATAAATACGGCCTGACGGCTGAGCGGGGTTTCCGGGACCTCTCCACGGGTGATGCTCATCCGCATGGTAGCACTTTGTGTCACCGGGTGTTTATCGCTTGTGTGATGTCCTGGTGGGGTACAACTTACCTACCTGCCTACTTCTACCGACCCGCATTACTGTGGTGTTATCTCAGAAAATTCTGGCTGCTCCACCAAAAGATGAACGGAGGCAAACAAACCTCTGTTATGCCCAAGCTAAAGATGGACAACGGGGTGGTGTTAAAATCGGATAAAGACAAAGGGGAGGCTATCCTGCACAGATTTCTCCTGCAGACGGAAAAGAAAGACAGGGAAGATATGGAGCAGATGAAACAGAGTTTACATGATATCCAGATGGCTGAAATGGAGGAAGTCGATGATACAGTATACATCTCAACGGACTGCATCAGAGCAACACTGAAGACCTGTCCAGACACAGCTCCAGGGCCTGATGGCATTAGATACAGCCACTTCAAAAGCTCCGAGGCGACAGATATGGATGAACTATCCACGATTTTTAACAACACTATGAAAACTGGCATTATTCCTGATGACTGGCTCCACAGCTACCTCAGACCGGTTCCTAAGCCAGGGAAAGACTACACGAGAATAAATGGCTATAGGATCATAACACTTCAGAACACTATTGGAAAACTCATGGAAAAAATCGTGGCCAGAACGTTGACCCAAACATTGGAGTCAGGTGGCCTATTCCCCGCTACACTAGGTGGGTACCGACCAGGAAGAGATACATGGTGCAATGCTGCAGTATTTGCTTACGACACATATGAGGGTTTCCAGGAGGGAATGGAAACTGCTGCAGCCGCTATTGACTTAGAAGATGCGTACAACAGCGTCCCATACAACATGCTCATCAGATTGCTGTTGGATATGCAGATAGAAACAAAGTTGGTCAACTGGATCGCAGCAGCGTTTTTTGAAAGAACAGTGTCGCTTCGATGTGGTAAATGGGCATCCGAACCTCAACGCGTCCTAATAGGTCTGCCACAGGGATCACTATTGTCGCCCGTGCTCTTCAATGTGTACACAGCAGGAGTCACGAGAGCACAAAGCGTAGGTCTAGGTAGAACAATGTCGTATCCAGATGATATCTTTGTTTACCGTCGAGGTAAAAACAGGCAGGAAATTACAACCACACTACACCACGAACTAGACAGACTTAGCGAGTGGTTCCACGAATCAAGAGCTCAAGTGAACCCGACTAAAGCCTCCTTAACATGGTTCTCTCTAAATACTCACATCTTCAGTACACCAACGCCAGTCGTAAGCATAAGTGGTGTGGACATCGAGAGAACGGACACCAAGAAATACCTGGGCATGACATTTGACAGATGCTTGTCAAACAAATGCCACGTAGACAACGTCATACTTAGAGCCAGGAAAGGTCTGACAGCACTCAAGGTGCTAGCAGCAGCTGATATTGAACAACGCCTACTTTTCCTTCTATATCAAGGGCTTGTGCTTAGCGTCATTGACTATGGTCTTGGCCTCCTCACTGTCAGCAAAACCCAGATAGAAAGACTGGACTGAGTACAAAATGAGGCCATGAGACTCATATTCGGCTGCACAAAAGACACCTCCTGCAACGCCATGCATTATGTCCTGGGTTTGCCGACTATGACTAGCAGATACAAAATAGCACAAGTCAAGGCTTACATGAGGGTATCGGCAGACGTTAACCACCCATTGCATAAAGCTATATACGACACAAAAGGAACGCGTCTTAAAAGAGGCCGCTCTTGGATGGCAAAGGCTGAGGATTTGATACAGCAGGTATGTGACCTAGACGTTATCAGGCCCGGAAAAGAATGGATGAATACACCAGTAGACATGCATGGCATCTCTAAGGTTGTCATCACACTCGGAAGGTACTGTCGGGATCAGATTCCTGCGGCCATAGACACAGAAGTAAGGGAACTGATAGATCAGCATTCAGACCCAGAAGATATCATCATCTACACAGATGGATCCGTGAAGCGCGGATCAAGGTCAGCATGGGCATACACAGCGCAAAGAAGGAGGAAAACAATACATTAGGACAGCGGCGCTTACCAGACAACCACGTCAAGCATGACCATGGAAATAGCCGCTGCTTCTAGAGCTTTAGCGTGGGTATCCGAGCAAACCGCCACACAAGCAGTAATTGTCTCAGACTCAATGAATATGCTTCAGAAGATAGCAACAGGCAGTATGCGCTCTGAATGGATAGAAAGCATTCGGAAATCGCACTTAACTTCCGTAACCTGGATCTACACACCGGGTCATGCGGGCGTAAAAGGAAATGAGCGAGCGGACCAACTGGCAAGCACTGCACTGATGATTGCGGGAAAAAGCATGGACAGAGCAGATATCGTCAACGCTGTACGTATTCAGCTTATGGATAATGACGAATCCCTGACACTAACACGATTGCGTGACATGGGAGTTAAGCATGGTGAAGCACGTCTTTGCCGTCTTCGAGGTCGTGAAAGGAGACAATATAACCAGCTTCTCATGGGGACAATTAGAAGAAGTTCTTTGAAGTGGCTGCTGCTTCGGAGGACTGCGCACGCATGGGTATGCCCAATGTGCAGTGACGTCGACTGTGTGAACAAAACACAAAATAACATTTTGTAGGAAGTCAGCATTCCGAAACCCAAGTTCAAGGTGTCTCTTTCGTGCCAAAGAACTGCATGGCTATTGGGTGAACAGTCGTTAACGAAGGCAGTCAGGTCGTTGTAGGGGCGACGCCTGTTGGTGGATGTGATGTCCTAAGACCCTTCCCCAGCTTATAGTGAGGGTACTGCTGGGGCGACCATTTATTAACCTTCACATAATGCTTCAGGTCAAAATGGACGTTAGGCACGGCCATTTTTTTTTTTTTTTTAGCCGTGGCAAATGTTGTTTTTTTTTTACTTCTGCCATGGGTGGCCGTCGCATTTTTGCTCCATTTGTAGACTGGAAGCATATAGTTTCGTCGCCCAGCTTCTGAGTTGAGTGCATGGTGTGACACTGTGAGCTACGTGTTTTTTTCGTTGGCACAGGAGAGGAGCGACTATGGGGTGACCCGTTTGCTATGAAGCTGAAACTAGGATTACCAGATTACTTCGGTGTTATTAATATTTATTGTCATATTATCTGCATATTGTAATTAGCCTATTTAAAAATTCTTCAATTTATCCCCCCCCCCCCCCCCCCCAAAGTGAGGCCGGTCAAGCCAGCCTATCTGCCATCTCATTCCTAAAACACGCCCACTGAGGGCCGTGTCATGTGAGCCGTGTGCAGATTTCCTTGTGTGCTGTATGTGTAGAAAGTGGAGCACTTGTGGCAATGTCCACGTGCAGTAAGGGTGATCTTTTTGAAACCAAATAAAACGAAAACAATGTACTCAAGAAACAAACGACATAAGAACAGTGGAAGGCCGAATGTTTGTCACCTAGCCTTGTTGCCAATAGACGGCTCGTAGATTAATGAGATGGAAACATCATGCTACTGGCTTTCAAACAGTGGAAATCAACAAGATATTTGTCTTCCAGAAAACTGAAGCAACTTAATACTGACATTTGTTTCCTTCAAGCAAAAAGAAACAATAAGATAAGGATATATCATTTTCCTACAAATTAACTGAAGCAACGAGATAGTGACATTGACATTTCGTTGTCTTTCTAGCAGCTTTTAACTACAATGGAAAGATGCCAGTTATATAAGAAAATATAGTTTTAGGCACTTACATTACGGCAATGACTATCGTGAACGTCTAACTCAGCTCAAAAGTAAATAAATTATATATAAAACACTTACTGAAAACTTTTAATTTAAAAAAAAAAACGGAATTAAAAACAAAAAAGTGTACGACAGTAGTCTTTTATTAACAGAGTCTCATGTTTCTGCTCAAGGCTCACAATTTATTAAAACATAAGAAATTCAGACACGCCTGCTATGGGAATCGTTTGCCAAGGGTTTCACCGGAGTTTCAATGTAGACTGTTTATGTGATCTATGCCTTACACCACATATACAACTGCTACAGCTAACTATGCCTGCTATAAACATTTATAATCAGTAACAATTTCTCTCGAGAGAAAGCTATGGTACGGTAGAGGTAACACGGTACTATAATATACGGTAGACACGATCTTATAGGTAATATAGCACACTGTTGTGATTGTGATAGATGTAGCACACAATACGGTATTGTTTTCAAGAACTCTTTCTATTATATTAAAAAAAATTCCTGGCTAAACATCCAAGTATTCAAACCGTGACTGAAATATAGCGACACGCGGTGATCAACGTTGGATGTCTACATACAGCGCAGAACTGTTGCCAAGATAGTCACCGATCACCATGACAATATACATAACGTCTGCGACCCAGCGAGAAGGGCGTCTTCTGTTCCATGAATCAACACATGACGCAGTGCAACTCTGTTGTGAGCGTGGAGCATCATGTGACCACGGCCTAGAGTAGTAATACAGCACAGGTGAGTCCGGTCAAATAATGGGCGTGGTCGCTGCGGAAAAGAGATAGAGAAAGCGAGACCAGTCACGACATGATGTCGTGTTATGTGTGTGCTAAATTTAGATCAAACGGGTTGACGTGTTTCTGTCAGCATCGACCGATTTCTCCCTGATCGGTTTATGCGCAGCTCAGCAGCTATTATCAGTTATTAGTAAACTAGCCATCATACATTGCTCAGTCCTCGTGAGCTTTCCAGAAACTGTCAAACATGTCATGACACAGTGCATTATGACAGTTAATGTGCACCTTGCTATTGATTTGTAAATATGTTTCTACCCAAGTCGAATTCTATGCTAATGCGCGTAAAGTGTGTAGTGTTTTTAGGATTCCAGTTGCTTAACCTGCGATTTGCCGACATTTAGCCAATACTTTCTACTCGTGCAAAACGGTAGTTAAGGACAAAGAGACAGACAGGGACACGAAATCTTTGGGTGGTGGGGAAAAAAGGAGGGGGAGGGGTGTGGAAGGGAAATCAACCACCTTATAATTGTCACAGGTAATATCTTAAGTCGCCTAAACTTTGTTAAGTGTCTTATCATCATAATAATAATAATAATAATAATAATAATAATAATAATAATAATAGCAATTGTTATTAGGGAGTCCATGTGCGCCGATGCAGATTAGCGTCGTTGTTATCCTCAAACTTGTCGGCATGCGCAAAACGCGGTTACACTCACCGCCGACAGGTATCCCACGCGCCGCTACGCGCGGCGCGGATAGGGGACTAAACTAGGTGCCTGGGATTAACGAGCAAATTAATTGGAGGACGTTGCAGGAGATGCGGTAGCTGCTGCTCGTGAGTCCCAGCCATCTAGTTTAGCTCCCATCCGCGGCGCGGGGGATACGGTCGGCGGTGCGGCGTAGTCACAGAAACAGGTCCGCAAGTAACATATCGCTGAGGCCCTGTTAGAGCCTTCGTTTCGTTATACGGAGCCGGCATATTTTTAATAGAACTGAGCCCCGTACGGATATTTGTTTGCCGCCATAATGCGGGGGTAGAAGTTCGGAGGAGAGCCCGTTATTGTTACTGTGTTCTGAATCATCAGTATCAGGTTTCAGAAACCCCCGTTGAATCCATAGGTTAAGTTATATTGGGGGAGAAAAGGGGTGGGGGGGGGGGGCTTTAAAACAAACAAACAAAAATGTTTGCGACTGCCATTAGGACGCACTGCAGTGTATATTACCCAATTATAATAATAATAACAATAAATATTATTACTCTGTTCTGAATGGCAAATACAAATGGCGGGGGCCTATCAGTTGGCCGGGATCTCATCGTCATTTGTATTTTATCAATGATTTTTCTTTGCTGGAGTTCGGGTCTCTGGTCCGTGACGACCCTGTTTTCCAAATGTTGCCACCCAAGTAGACTGAGATGAAAAGCCCTGCGCTAGACTAATGTTGACGGATGGAGACCAACAACATGGTCGCATGCAGGGCTGCTGAGATTATTTGGGAAATAATACCAGTTGTTTTTAATTTAATAAATGTCAAAACTTCTCAAACGCAAACACACGCGCGCGCGCGCGCACACACACACACACACACACACACACATACATGCACACTTATACGTGTGTATATATGACTCGCGTACCTTACATTTGAGCAGACTTTACATTCTTTGCCCATTATTTGCTGCAACATTTATTCGCTCAGTTTGTTATAAAGCTGTTGTAAATGCTTTCATTAGGTGCAGTTATTGTTCTGGAGAAATAACTTTGATCTTAAAAAGAAAGAGCCATTTAAAAATCGTTTAATTATGCAGAGAACAAAATCTGTATATGGCTGCAGAGTAATAAGGCAATGCCAAAAGACTAAAAACGTTGATACTGTTGGAAAGTGATTTGTGTTTTTCTGAAATTAAAAACTATAATTTTTACGGTGTTATTTCAGCAATCTGTGGTTGGTCTTTCACTCTTAGTTTCATCGATTCTTGATAATAATGATCTTCTTTACCATGTATGTGCAATTTCATGACAAATGGCATAACTGACGCCGGTCTTCCCTCAGACACCGAGCGGCTCAAGTAACTGTATCCTTGCTAAGAATTCACATCACAGAAAGCGTCTTCTAATTTGACTTCGGCTACCAGCAAGTTCGCAGCTGCATATTGTGCTGAAGCCTATACTGGGATTGTACTTACTGACAACAAGTCATGAGGAATATTTTCCATCTGTCAGCTACTTCAATGGTACTGTTCTTTTGCAGGCACCAGCTACCTCCCCACCCCGAAACGATCCTCGGAAGTTTTATCTGTATCATTACTATCACTGTCTGATACCTTTCTTTTAAAGGCTCGCTCAGTTTGGAAAATTAAACTCAAATAGTAATCTAAAAAGGACAACTATAAATGCATTCAAAAACCTGAAATGTCAGACTGAGTCACACAATATGAAAAAAGAAATTTGTCAATTGTGGCATCTACATAGGCCTTTAAAAATGAAACAAAGGCGCTCTTTACCAATCAGGTGAAATAGTACATTTGCATCAACAATTGCATCCCGCTTATTGTCATTACGCTCCTAGCCACTGGTTGTTTTTTTTTTTAAGGATCAACACAATGTCACTATTTAAAATATTGATGGCAATTCTAAAACGTATGAAAACATCAAAAGTTATAGTTTTACTCGGCAAAGGTCATATAGTACCAAATTTGCACAAAAGCACCAACTTCGGCAGCCCTGGCTTGCTAGAAGATTAGGAGCTGCCCACTCTGTCATACAAAATCTGCAACCGGCAGTGTTACAGAACAATGCAGATAGGGGCTTCAAGGTCTACCACAAGTATCAGCACTCACATAACAGTAACTGTCAGTTCTGTTTCTATTTTTTTTTTTTTCTATGTTTAAACAACAGCTCAACATAATGGCACAATGGTAGTAACCCATAAGTACTCCGTTCTACTTCTGACTCAGACCTGAGTCCAAAGAATCTCAGCACAGAACACGAACTCCGTAGCACCGGCTAGAACCCTGAAATACTTTGGGCAGATTTTTAATTCCAAATTTTTGCCCCGGCAGCACCGTTATGGCTACTTTTTTCGATTTCCAACTGCCAACAAATTGTGCGCAACAATACACACGGCAGTATCTTTCAGTACTGTTAGAAAATATTTAGGAGCAGTCACCAACGTAATCGTCAGTGACAAAACCATACGAAACGGACTGAGAGATGCAAATCTGTCTGCATAGCCGCCTGTTTTTCCACCTGTTTTGGCTGTGGCATTTTGAAAAACGAGCGGACGCGGAAAGGGGGGGGGGGGGTGGATGCATGGCTTCTCATAATGTATGCGGCAAGTTTTCAGTGATGCGTGCGGCGATAAGTCTGGATACCAACTGATCCACAGTGTGGAACACAATTAGCAAGATGTAAAATGAAGTCTAGGTTTACAACTTGCATGATTTTCAACGTGAACGGCGGGAACAGGTCATGTAGGAACAATCTGAAACGCCTAAAATGCCACTAGAAACAAATGGGCACCAGTAACAATGACAGAAAAAGAAAAAAAAACAGTAATGTTTTTTAGCTTGATGAGATCATTCGCGTAACGTACCATAAATGCATTCTATATGTCTCATACCGATGAGGTGTGTGAACATGCAAGTGAAAACTGTACCCGCCAAAATTCAACATAGACAAATCAACACTGTCGTTGTCACTAGAGGTCTCTAACAGAATGTGGATCCCCATTTTTCCGTAGCTATATGATCAGCGTGTTGACCTTAACAACTCTAATAACGTTTCTACAATGTCGAAAAGCCAGCTTCTGGCTTAGTATTGGTGTCATTCAATGCGTAATAGCTCAATACTGACATGAACAATCCAATTAATTTAGATAAATCCAACAGACACGCTAATAGGCAGCTTCACATATTTTACTAACGATTCCTGCATACTGGAGACACGCCTTTTCACGTCCCAGCACAACAAAGCTGTTATCTCCTGTGGCATCCAGAGCAAATCTTTCTTCTGAGATCCGCAGAACTCGGACTCACAAATCGTGCTTCTCTGACTGCTTTGCTGGAGAATAAACCTTGGAGTTAATCTTCTAACAACAACATGATAACACCCAACAGCTTCTAACGTTCTATCTGCATCATTCAGTATTAGTGTTGGATTGGATTTTTTACCCCACCAGGACATCACACAAGCGATAAACACCCGATGACACAAAGTGCCACCATGCGGATGAGGATCACCGTGGAGAGGTCCCAGAAACCGCGTTCAGACATTTGGCCATAATGATGACCTGCCTATATTGCGGCCCCTGGCAAAAGCCAGAGTGGGGCTTCAAACAACAAAAAATAACGTCCTAAGAAGGACGAAAAGTAGTTAATAGTATTAGTGTTATTCAGTTTTTTTAAATAGCTCCAAGTGCCCTAGCTCCCAGGAGTACGGAGTGGCGAGTTTATGCATATATTTTGATGAGGGGCGCTCACTCTACATTATTCCCTTTTTCTTAGTCGTGTGTTCCCTTCAGAGGCCTCAGAGATGTGGTTTTACAGAAGAATGCTTAGAATACCTTGGACAGCCAAAAAGAGCAACCAAGAGTTTTTGAAAAAGGCGGCAGCCCGAAGACAACTTATCACAGACATCAGAAGGAGACAGTCATCATTTTTCGGCCATGTTATGAGATGAGGGAAAAAAGAACATGGTGTGACCACTGTGAAATGAGGGATAAAGAAAGACAACGAGAAAAGATGCTTGTCAGACTTGTTGCATGGCATGGAGGTGTGTCGGCCCACGAACTGATACACGCTGCAGGAGATCGCAGATTATGGAGAGGCATGATCGACCACGCCAGTCGGCAAGGCACATGATGCTGGTGATGGTGTATCCTTCATTATTATTAGTACGCCTCTCATTGACGTTAGATAGAAAAAAAAAAGATTTATGTAACAGCCTGATTTGGCATTTTTTCTGTGTGGCTAGATGTGGTTTTAATTCATCTTGTGGCTCTGGACACGTAGGTCAGGGGTCAGATGAGGCTTAGTCGAGATCCTTGTGGGTCCTCGTGATGGGGCTTCGTTGGAGATCAAGGGAGCCTCGCCTGGTGGCCTTTATGTAGGTTGTATTATCTGCTGATAGTGTCTTCGCGTGCTCATGGTCAATTCTTTTTTCCCCCAGATGTCTCTGACACATACGGATTGTCATAAACAAACAGCTGTATAGTTGAACAAACAGGTCGATGTACAACAAATAGTTAGACACTTATATATTTGAATAGTCAGACAACAAAACAGTTAGACAGTTGAATAGTTAGACATATACTAGAACAGTTTAACAACAGAACAGTTAGAGACTACATAACATTTAGATTTGTTTAAAAAAAACACCGAGTCGATGTATAATAAATAAATAACTTATATTTGGAACAATTGGGGAAGTTGGATCAACGGTCGTAAGTATGAATATATAATCATAGGACGAATAGCAAAAGGATATATATATTATATATATATATATATATATATATATATATATATATATATATATATATATATATATATATATATATATATATATATATATATATATATATATATATATATATATATATATATCGGTAGACAGGCCAAACAATTTTTAGAGGCCTCAGAGATGTGGTTTTACAGAAGAATGCTTAGAATACCTTGGACAGCCAAAAAAGAGCAACCAAGAGGTTTTGAAAGAGTCGGGAGCCCGAAGACAACTTATCACAGACATCAGAAGGAGACAGTCATCATTTTTCGGCCATGTTATGAGAAGAGGGCAAATAGAACATGTTGTGACCACTGGAAAGATCTGTGGAAGGAGGGATAGAGGAAGACAACGAGAGAAAATGCTCGACAGTCTTGTTGCATGGCATGGAGGTGTGTCGGCACACGAACTGATACATGCTGCAGGAGATCGCAGATTGTGGAGAGGCATGATCGCCCACGCTAGTCGGCAAGGCACCTGATGATGATATATATATATATATATATATATATATATATATATATATATATATATATATATATATATATATATATATATATATGGAGGAGGGCTTGCCACAAGGCTCATCATTGAGCTGTACACTATTCCTAATCTTTATCAATGACCTGCCAGAACAAATCAAGGCCGAAAAAGCCTTGTACGCTGATGACCTAGCAATATGGCAGAGTCATGAAAATGTGGAAAGTGGAGCCCAAAGACTGAATGGAGACCTTAGAAGACTGCATGATTACTGCCAAAGATGGAAACTCAAGATTAACTGTGCAAAGACGGTCTACACAATCTTTACCAAAAGCCACCAAGTAGCAAGGAAGAATATTAACCTGAGGTTAGACAAACACCAAGTGATGAAAGAAGAGCATCCCACATACCTTGGAGTCACACTTGACCCGCAGCTCAGCCTCAAGAACCATATTGAAAACATCAAGAATAAGGCATTGAGGCGGTTACAGTTATTAAAGAGACTTGCAGGTACATCATGGGGATCAGACAAGGAAACTCTGAGGGGCTTATACCTAGGATATGTTCGCTCTGTGATAGAGTACAACAACTCACTGCTTACAACTTGTTCCAAAACTAACCTAGAGACTCTTGACAGAGTACAAAATAATGCCCTCCGATTAATCTGCGGAGCTATGCAGTCTACACCAACTGCTGCATGTGAAATCCATACAAATGTGGAACCCCTCGGGTTGCGGAGAGAAAAAGCCACTTTAGAAATTTATGAAAGATGCGTTAGGAAAAATCGTAACCATCCTAATAGACATCTTGTAGAAAAACTGGGAACCCAAACAAAGAATAAAGCACAAATCGGTTTTACACTGTGTTAATGAAATTCAGGACAGATACCACCTCCCAGAAAGACGTCAAGGAATTCAGAATGTTGCAAAAAACCTACCACCACATGCTCGCTTTAAAGCTCCAGAAGTCCAAACTAAATTGGTAGGCGAGGAAACCAAACAGTCCGACCCAATCGCTCTTATGAACTCATCACTAAAGACCGTTGATTCTTACCCCCAAGAATGGATACATGTCTATACTGATGGATCAGCATTTAAAGCTACCATTAAAGCAGGTTACGGAATCTACATAGGTTATCCCGATGGATCTGCTGAAGAGATTTTTGATGCATGCGGGGAATTCTGTTCAAACTATGAAGCTGAAATAATTGCACTGGAAACAGCAGTATACCACCTAAAGACTGTAATGGATGTTTACCCCTCAAAGGTCCAAAATATTGTCATCTTCACAGATTCAATGTCTGCCCTTCAAGCTCTGGAGGGCAATGAACGCTGCAGAACTGACATAGCCAAGATAATCCTGGATGCCGATCAGCTTATTACCTCATACAACATCAGAATAGTGATGCAGTGGATTCCAGGTCACTCCGGCACACCAGGTAATGACAGAGCTGACAGATTGGCAAAGAAAGGAGCAACACAAGAACAACTACCTACAGCGACAACCCTCCAGACAGCAAAAACACTGATAAGAGCTATAAACAAAGAGACTTGGTTGAACAGATGGGCCATGGGAGACACTGGAAGAGAGGTTTATAGACATATGTCTGGCCCTGATCCTAATGACAGCATTAACCATCTAACAAGAAGGGACCAGGCCACCATCTTCAGACTTAGAACGCAACATACTCCACTCAATGGACACCTAAACAGAATACAGCCACAACACTCCCCAGAGTGCCAGCTAACTACCCCTACGAAACTGTTGAACACCATCTCTTTGAGTGCCCAAAACTCAGTGAGACAAGAAGAACGCTACTCCCTCCGAGACCAGACAAGTGGAACACCTTGTACGGAGGAAAAGAACAGCTTGTGAAAACATGCAAATTCCACTACATGGCATTGGGCCAAAGGGCGAAAGCTCATGCGCCGCTGGATCGATAACAACAACAACAACAACATATATATATATATATATATAAGCACTTCCTACTTTATTTTCAAATCAGACACAAGGTGAGATTGCACAGATTGATGTCAGCTGATATGACTCAGTATACCCAAGTAGGTGGTCATAACTGAAGTCACAATTGTGTGTTTGAAATCCCTACCAGGGGCCAGTAAACAGTCATCATTTTTCTAATTTGCCTCTTGAATTGAAATTATCTGCTGGACTCAAGAGAACGTGCTGGCCACATGTGGGAGAAACATTGGTGAATCTATTTGTTCTCGCCACTAACCACTTGTATGCTCTAGTATATACATGTATGCAAACATATTTCAGAAAGAGACTGTCGTCATTTTTTGGTCATGTTATGAGAAGAAGAGCATGGAGCATATAGTGACCAATGAAAAGATCAGTGAAAAATGAGAGGAAGACATTGTGAAAAGATTCTTGAGTCTTTTGGCATAGCATGGAGGGGTGTCAACACAAGAACTGATACACGCAGTCGCAGATAGCAGATTGTGGAGAGGCATGATCGCCCACGCCAGTCGACAAGGCATTTGATGATTATGATGCTAAATTTAATAACCAAAAATTATTGACAAGTATATACATCGATTACTAAAATTTCAAAAAAAAATAAATAAATAAATAAAAGTTTAAAAAAATATATCCGAATAATATCCAAGATGTGAACAGGATATTGCTGTTTACTCGACTGTTTCAGCCCAGTTCACAAGTTTTATTCCTCATCTAAAAGAAGTGAGCCAAATTGGAGAGAAATAAAACGACTTGATTTAAAAAAAGA